>JABFOV010000441.1:0-38679 GCA_022817685.1 Aradophagus sp. ZL-2020 | reverse complement strand
CATCTTTAGGAACGTAATAGTTACTCAATACGGTGTCATTTTGTAGTATTCTACCAACGCCAACTGAAATCGGATTCAGTCTGAACGTTTCTTTCAGCACAGCTTTTGTGTAAGTGGCGTTCCTTAAAGTTTCTACGGTGATATCTTGATTTTTATCACCAAGTAGATTTCTGGATTCGTTGTATAGTTTCTCTTGACACTTTGGATTTTTAGCCAGATGATATAAAAGAAATGCAGTTGTATAACTCGTCTAATAATTAATAAATAGTTAGACAATATTATTATTATATAATTGGATGGAGGAGTGTTGAAAAAAAGTAATACAATAAATGTATAAAAAGATTAAGTATATGGATTGAATATATGAAAGTAGCTTAAGAGATTTGAAGTTCATCAAACTATCGTAGTCACATTATAACAATGACGTTCTAGCGAAGTTCAAAATAGATAGTAATTTTGATATTTGTATCGAAGAAGTTTACCGTATCAATGCCAGCTAACAACATATCACAGGCCATACCAATGACATCTTTTTCATCAAGTTCTGGATTAGACAAATAAATTTCCAATAAAGAATTTGTGCGTTTTCCATTGGATGACATTTCACGAACCTTTTGTGACACCATGTCTACAGCCACTCTTAAATAATGTAACAGAAATTTGTCAAATATAGTAAAATACTGGTTATTGTTATAATAACAAACATAATATTGTAAACTTCGTTTGTCATTAAACGAACAAATACATGAATAATATTTTTACTTTTAATTATTTATATAAAATATATAAACATAACTTACTTTTCCATAAAGTTTTGAGCGTTAACTAATTTCTTGTACAAAGGTGTGTCGAAATATCTCCACAACTGTGGTCCATTATCTAACTTTAATATAGTGCCATTTGTTACAAATGCAGAATTTATTAATTGGGATGAAACCGAATCTTCCCTCAACTCATTTTCATTAAAACAATTCAATTTGACGTCAAATGCCACTAAATAAGTTACTGTAAATGAATAATAATATACAGCAATTAAAAAGTAAATAAAAATATACAACGTATCTCTTGAAGTAATTGTTTCAGTTATTATCAGTACTATAAAATTAAAAAAGTTACTTCATAATTAGGATTCAAACTCACGTTCTAGATATAATCGTGATAAAAATGGTAAAAAGTCATCGTAGACTTCTTTTTGTTCACAAAGTTGAACAAAATTTTTAATAAACTCGTCAACGCTTTGCAAATAATTGGCGACATTTTGGGGTTTACTCAAATCTTTTTGAAATTCTTTGCGTAGTCTCCACCATTCTTCACCATTTCTGAAAAAGTATATTTTTTGCTGTAGTCTAAATTACTATTTGGAATTATCTACGTAAAGAAAAAAAAATACAACTTTTAATAACGATTTTTGTTTCTTTGGAAATAATCTAAAATATTCTAAAAATTTTTTATTTATCAATTGCTCACGTTGGTAGAAGACCTCCAGAGTTGTAAATATGACTTCTGTCTTTTCTGTACTTGTACAAAGCTAAATGACTTCTTCGCTGCGGATGAAGTCTGGTGTCACTTTGAAACACTGTAGCAATATCTTCTGGGGTATAAACCCAAACTGTAGGAACACCACTAACTATTTCTTCTCTTACTAGAGGTCCAAACTGTTTATACTTTTTTAACCCAGTCTTGTGTAATTCTGTAAAACTGTATTCACCTGTAAATGTGAATTTTAGTTGATTTACTGGTGTTGAAAGTAAATATGAAAATATTTCTTAAAAATATAAAAGTTCATGTTATTCGTAAGACGCGCTTTTCAATATTTAATAATGTAACAATTTTTAAAATCACATTCAAACCATATCATTTTTGCATAAAAATGTGAAACGACTGATTAGCTGGCCGGCCGAGCGCAAGGCAGGTTATAAAGTCCGGACCGTCAAATGTTTACCACGCAAAATGCGTCACGCTCAAATTGAGCGCGAAACGGTAATTGCACCTTTCAATTTCTTACGACAATTTTTACTTCGTTTAACGTCCTTCACATGCACCAATGACTTAGATATGATTTGTGATACAAAACACGTACCTATGACTGGTAAATACTTATATAAAGTGCCAATGACCGGCAATGACCGTGGACCAGGTATCTCTTCGAAGGGTCTTGGCTCAAGTTTATTCGCGTGCACTGCGTTCGGCCGAATCACTTCTGATATAGTTGAATATGTGCGCAAGTTGTTCAACTTGGCTACGGTCTGATGAACTCGTGGATACATTTTAATACCTGTTGCTGGCAAGTCACTCTCCGACAACTAGTGTTTGTTTGGGTTCGGATCGCTAGATATAACACTAACTGGATTTTCGGTTCCCTCCCCACCACTCACTCACTCACTTGTCATTCTCAAACATCGAGTCGAATAACGAGAGAACGGCGCCACGACTCATATACCGAGGCTACTGTCGTTTTATTTCCTCGTAATCGTGGTTATGTTACCATTCTTTAAAATACTATTTACATTGATTTTGCTCTTTGATTTCATTTGCTTAACTGATCTTTATGTATCATACATGAGAGAAAATTTAGCAAATTCTCTTTTGAAAATTCAGTCTTGTAGTTTTTGAATCTTTAACGACAGTATTAATAATCACAGCTGTTCTCGTTAATTTTTTATACGATCCTCAGTTACAGTTTAAATAACTGTAGGTAGTTATTTCATTTATCCGTTTTTTTGGTGCAATGTTTGTTTTCTTTTCGTGATTTCCATAATAATTCACATTTTATTATATAATAAAATGTTGCATATATTGTTTTCAAACGTTATATAATGGCAAAGTATTTGCATTGCGAGGTTTAAGTTTATTTATTTTTGTCGCCGATGTTTTTTCCACTAAAGTCGACGAACGAACGAGAAAAAAGAAAGACTTCAAGTGTCGTAATGTGCACGTGTTCTAAATACATTGGACAACTTTTTTTTTTTTAATCCACCGTCTGTCATTCCCAATATAGAAGGGTGTCAATCCTTTAACTATGAAAAATTGAGTAAACTGCACTTTTCGTAATTTCTCAAGCCGATAATAAGTCTCTGAATGCGATTAAATATTTTGTTTACTGTCTAACACAGCAGTTTTTTTAATGCGTAAAAATTGTTGACAACTTTAAAAACATTTAAATTAATTTTAAATGTACAAAAAATGGCATTGTTTTCTTTCATAAACATGAATTTGTTTACTTATAAGTTATAAATAGGAACACTTACCTTATCAATGGTAATTACACATTACACAACTTTTGATCACACTAAACGTTTCAGAAATAGACTCAACCACAAACTCAACTACATCACAATTAACTATATATGATAGGGAAGTAATTATTGATTAACTTAAAAATACTTAGGCCAACAAAAATTAAAGAAAATGACTTTTTACTATAATATTCTATATTTAAAGAACCATTTACAGTAATTGTCAACGGTGAAATAAACCGAAATGAAAATTTCAAATTTGTTAAAAACCAGTTCAATACCGATAGGTGATGAATATCTTCGTTTATCAAGACAGCAAAACTCTTGGGCCGAGAGCTCAATTCCTTTAAACGGAAATTCGCGTGCAAATTTTTGTCGGAATAAAAACCTAAATTTTTGTTTTCATTGAATTCAAATGAAACCAATGAAACTATGAACAACTATTATATTAAAAAATATGATTTTTAAGAGAGGAAAAAGTTATTTTCAAAAAATTTGTATCCTCAATGAAGAAAATGCACAGTGTACATCTCGTTAAAGCGACCGCAAAAGGGACAAAGGAAAAGCCCGAATCTATTCGAAAAATGTCCGAGGCCCGTGTTCAGATATTATCCGGCCTTGTTCGCGTTCGAAATAAATAAACGTCGGACCAATAATGCGTGGCAGGATGGGCTGAAAAAGGTAGAACAGGCGCGCCGAAAGGACTTTTCTCGTCAATTAAGCGCAACGCTCTGTCGAAGGAATTTCGTCGAGCGAGACGGCGAAAGGGTTCGAGATATGTATCTGGCTTCGTCTCCGAATCTCTTCAAGTGCGCTCGACGAGCCGCGCGCGCATCGCGACGTTAAGCCAGTGTCTTATTCAAACGCCGGACTGCCTTCGCGGGGAATTGAATTTCGTAGTATCAGCGCGTGTAAATTCGATCGGCAGCTGGATAAGCCGCGACGGTGATAGAGTTTCGTCGTTTCCATGAAAAACGGCCCGGCTCGGACAATATTATTCAATTAAGCCCCCGGCCTTAAACGCTTCGCGATAAAGATCGTTGGAAATTTGTGCAGCGCGCGTTTTCGCCGGCACCGCGGGAGCTCGAATTGTTTCGCCGGCGATTGCTCGCCACTTTTATCGCCATGCCGAAATTAATGGGGATGCTGCACGCGTGGTAAGAAATGTGGCTTTGAGTTTGCAACGTTTACACGCGGTAAACTTTTTTGTCAATGTAATCAAAGTTCAGTTGCATCGACAAGATTTTGTTATTATTTAAGCAACAAAAACATCTTGTCAAACGAACAAACGTATTTATACATTTATGGTTCCCATCATCGTCATCGAGGATATTGTCGATTTAAAACACTAGTTAACTTGATTTGACAAAAGCTTATAACTACGGTCATCTTGTAGATTCAACGCAAATGTTTATTTTTCAGTCGACGAAATAATATATCGAAATGAACAAAAGTAGTTTAAAATAAATTTTTTTTTATGCGTTACTGAGTTTACACTGTGCAAGAAGTTGACAATTTTTCTTTGCCACTGATTTCAGGCCGGGAATAAAAGCAAATAAAATAATGACTTTGGCTTTGGTACGTTTTTTTCTTATATAGATAAGACCTACGTTTGGTTTCGGTTTTGAAATTTAAATTCAAACGGTTTTAAAACAGGTATAAAATCAATTTAAAAAATTTTAATACCAGTTTTTAGGTATGCGTTGGAAAAACGAAAATATACCTAGGAAAAAATAATGAAATATAACTGATCTCCCAAACAAACATAGTATTCAGAAAGGACACAATACGACTACATCACCTGGAGAAAAATATATACTGAACTTTTCTTTTAAATTTGAGGAAACGTGTTGTATAAGACAACATTTTCAGATATTTATACTGTTGAATTTAAGAAGTACATAAAAAATATAATAATTTTTTACAACCTTTTAACTTGTTTAGTTTAAATACATTAATGTTCTACAGTCTACACTGAGAGAAATATTAACATGCTTAATCCCGTTAATCTGAGTACATGTATTTAAACAAAAAAACTTTAAAAAACTAGTGTGAATGTTCATCTTTTTCCTTTAATTTGTGGGACTTTTCAAATTGTTTATTTATAATATACATTTATAAGACACATTAACATTTCAAAGATGCGAAAGTGTTTTCTTTTTTTTAACTAAAATATTTACGATTCCTTACCTCTTTCTTTAAACTGATTCCTAATCTTAAATGAGTAATTAATGAATGAATTAATTAATCAATCAATTAATTGAAGTTTGAAATCATGTATTTTTTCAAAGATATAAAAATGTCTACTAACACATTGTTTAAGTGAAAAATTATCGCCTGTTAAAATGACAATTATCATTTTAATAAGTGGTTTATAATATATACATGTTAATATATGTATTATTTATAAACATGTATCAAATCATGAAATTAATTGCCCATTGGGGGCATAAAAAAATGATATAACGAACACGAGTGGGTTGGGAGGGAGTCGAGTGGGATTTAAGTAGCGTAAAAAAGAATAATATTATGATAACGTTTGATTAGTAAACAAACACATTTTTTGTAACGTTTTTTAATTTCAATCTGATAACCTTTTGGGTTTTGCCGCATTAACATAATTATTAATTGAACTAAAACTTTTGAAAAAATCGCAATTGATAAAGCGTGATTTAATCATGTCATTGAACTTTTCAATGCAGTTTTTATTTGGCCTTTATAATGAGAGCAATTTGTAATTTGATGTTTAAATCGTACGAGTTTTGACGATTTAAATTCGGTCACTGGAAATTTTGGTTATTTAAAATCGTTTTTACTTTACATTCGAACGTTGAAAAAATATGAAAAGTTTTACTTTTGTTTTATATAGGACGACATTTGTAACAAAGTTAACACGAATATAATGCAATCATGACATTATATTAATTGATCATTTAAAGGAACAAAATTATTTTTTATATAACGTATAAGAAAATAAAAACATCGTTAATCATTTTTTAATCAAAATTTAATGTATGATATTTTTAACTTGTTTCTAAATAAATCACACATTTCTGGAGATTTATCAGTATTATCTGATGAAAGCTGTTTCGTTTTTTTTTTCTTTATTATTTTTTATTATTTTATTTACACATGTTTAATTCAATTTTGAAGTTTATCTACTAGCATTATCGATATGAAATATTAGTTATTATTAATTGTGACTAGTAACTCATCAAAGTATTTTAAATACGTATAATTCTAATTATGACTTTAAATAAAACTTATCGCATCATCACATTAAAACTTATCACATTTCGAGAGAACTTTGTCATTAGAATATAAGACATTTTACATGACGAAAAATATGTTGAAGTCACGTAAAAATAATGAGTTTAAAAACAAGATTCTGCTTAGAATATAGTCTAATTTTCTTCAAAATAAATACTATATTATTTTGTCACTTTTTATGTAACTAATCAAACTTTCCCAGTTTCAGCAATAAATTTGACAATTGTAATTAAATTTTCAATTTTTATTCTGAATAGATTTCAAATTCTTCATACTAATTACTTTGTCATTTTGATTTCTTACAGTAATGAAATTTATTTTGGTCATAATTTCACCATGCCAGCAAAAAATGAAATTTATACTTAAAAAAAATTGAACATTTTTTCAAAAACAATTTATAACTTTACTAACATCATTTTGTGTTTACATTTTATATTGTATATTCGTATTTCAAAAAATGTAATTACATGTAAATGAAACAATGTTTTCTGAAATTACAAAGGCACCCAAGCAATGTTATATTTACTTCGTCGCAAGTCGATTTAAGTACATTATTCAATCATACTTAAAGAGTAATTGAAATTCAATTCACTCATTATTTCCTTTTGCTTGACACAAATAACAAGCAAGAAGAAACAATGCAAAAAAATGTTTACGACAAATCACCGATCGTGGCATCAAAACAAACGATTAATTTGTGAAAACCAACTTCCATACGCACATAAAATACAAGTTCGAACTCATAAAAATTCTGATATTTCCTTTTAAAAATCTCTCTTATATTGTTATAAAAAATATCAGTATTGAGTATAATAAACTATACCCTATAAGTACCGTATTTCTAAAGCAGAATTCCTATTTTACGTACACTTTTACGTATCTTTCTCGTATTTAATTTGCCGATTCGAATCATCACCGTCCATTTTTAAACGTCTGTCAACGCCAGCACACGTTGTCCCGAGAAAAACTCGGGAATGTTTGAATGGACGGCGTGTAACTCCCTACCGCTGAAAGAAACGAGACTTGAAAGTTCTAACGGTATAGTTTACACGAGCAGGCTAAAGTGACGCAGTTGATTCCGACGTTCGCTGTAACGCTTTGTAACCCTGCACGCGGTAAAGTTCGCCACCACGTTTCGTAAATAAAGTCGACGAAAAGGGCGTTTGTCAAATGAACGCCCGCAATCTTGTTTCACGGTACGCTCGATTTGCAGTTGGCTCGAGAATAACATACGGCTTTTGTTACAGCGTGCAATCAACAAGTGAGCGTCAGATACGAGCGGTGAGCAAAATGTGGCCGTTCAGTCGATCCTGCCAAAGCGGCAACCGCCTCGTCGGCAAAACCGTGGTCATCACCGGGGCCAACACGGGCATTGGCAAGGAAACTGCCAGGGACTTGTACAGAAGAGGTGAATGACTTTTGCTTGACTTTCTTGCGCGCTCAAAATGCTCGGACTGAATCCGAAATTCCTGCGACGCTACTTTTGTTGTTTTAACGTGAATTATAATAAATTAATTGAATCGATCAAAATAGGTTTTGATTTATAATCAACGATTTTGTTGATTCGGCTGGATATTTTTTGTTTGTTCAACAAAAGTCAATTGACAGAACAGTTTTGAGTTTTAACAAAAAAAAAAGTACTTTGTAAAACGTGTTTTAAGAAAATGTTTCTGAGCGTGTCGAAGAAAGTGTTAATACAGACTTTTCCGAGAAAAGAAGAATAGTGACTTATACCGTGTCATTTGTTTGCTTTGTAGGTCAAAACTAATTCAATTATAACTGCTTTGAGCGAAATTTTAATTGTATAGGCTGAATTTTTTAGAGATTTTGTGATATGGCACAAATATTCTACGACGAAGACCACTGACTTATCTAGTCAAGTTTGATCAGTTTGTAGGTCATAACTGTAAATCTGTCTTCACTTTTACATGGAATGAACTTACGTTTCCTCCGTTTTTGAAAGTATTTACTCACTTTCCTAAGAAAGTTTATATTTTTTTTACGCGATTCCTTTTCTCGTTGTGCCGAATTTGTTTGTTAAATTTATATCAACAAATCATTAAAATATCTTTATCATATTCAACGTGATATTAAGAAGTGTTTATGAATTTATTGAAAATTTAAATAACAATTTGCTTGCGCAATAACATCTTTCTTATTTTTTATTAGTAAAATTGACATTGCAGTTATGTATGCAATACGTTTTTTTTCGACGATAATAAAACTTGTTTTCTTTCCTCCCATTTTTTCTATTAAAAAATTGTCTATTTATGGCCATAAGTTTTTCTTAATATTAATGATAATGATACAAAATAAATCTATTTACGTGAGAAACGCTAATTAAAAAATATTTCTTGCCGTGCATATGACTCATAACAATATTCTTTGCATCATACACGTTCAACTACTCAAATTACTGATTGTTTTGTAATACTTGAATTAAACGTCAGCAGGTTATACTCATTATGTAATTAGATCCACTTTTTTCTATAATCAAGTACCTGACTTCGGACTTTACTTTCTGGTTGCGAAATTCGTTTAAATATTTTCTGCAAATATTTACGCACATAATAAATCAGTTTATTGATTTTACACAAGCAATGGAATTCTTGAAAAATGTGTCACGTTAGAATTTCCATCGTTCATCGTGCGACGAAAATATTTAAAATTTAAAACATGTTTTACAGGCGCTCGAGTGATTTTAGCATGCAGAAATCTTACTAAGGCGAACGAAGCTGTGGAAGATATCAAAAATAATCCGACTTCGAGGTAAGACTTTTTTATGTTTGTGAAAATAAAAACTTTATCGACTCGTACGTCTAATGTTTAAGGAAAAAATAATAAAGGTTTTTTGTTAAATATGCTTAAAGTTAATTTTTCAAATTATATAAATCATTTATGAGAAAATAAAATTAATGATTATCATATTCTATTTCATGTAAAATAATATTCTAAAGTAATAAAATTAAAACATGGAATTGATACGCGGAAAACTTGAAAACGACTGAGTAGAGTCAAACAATACAAAAAATATAACTTCTGAAGATAAACAAGAACAAATGAAATAATATTCGTCGTTTCTTTATCCTTGTCTATCTTTACGTTTTTCGGTCTTATTTGACATTACACAGTCCTGTACTAAAAAATTTCAGTTTTCAAGTTTTTCCGTCTACTAAACGAGAACTATTCACTCATATAACATTTTTAAAATATGTGAATGATAAAAATTGATTTTTTCGCAGGCCAAACGCTGTACAGTATTTAGGAGAGAGTGGAGAGCTTGTCGTCCACAAATTGGATTTGTCAAGTTTAGCCAGTGTACGCCAATGTGCAAAAAAGATAAACGAAACCGAACCATACATCCATATTTTAATCAACAATGCTGGCGTAATGCTGTGCCCTTACGAGAAAACTGAGGACGGCAATGAACTTCAATTTCAAACGAATCATTTGTCACACTTTTTGTTTACGCTACTGCTCTTGCCGAAAATACAAAAATCTGGACCAGGATGTAGAATCATTACGGTTTCGTCTATGGCCCATTCGCATATGCCAGGAGGGTACATTAATTTCGATGACATCAATTCTGAAAAATCTTATTCGACCATACACGCTTACGCTCAAAGCAAATTGGCCAACATTCTGTTCTCCAAAGAGTTGGCGCGACGAATGAAAGGTAATTATGAGTTCAGAGGCCAACTGATAAATCATTAGTAAATATTTTTATATTTAATTGCGAAATTTTTAGTCATGAACTTGGAGTTTGAATAATGACGATCAAGAATAGAATCATAATTAAATTTTTCATTAATAGAAAAATGAAATTGCATTAAATTGTATGCAATAAAACTCAAAAATTATTTTGGAAAATATATTTTCTAAGTAATTTCTAATCTATAATGAATCGATAAGTAAAATGCCAATGAATCGTTATTAGGGATAAAATGTTCAGTTTAAGACATATTATTTATCCTACTGATAAGACATGTTGAATTTGATTACTCTAATTAAATATTGCCTTTTTATATTATATTTAGGAGTTTTACATTTATAGTCTGAGCACGTAGTATTTGATGAGAACACATTTCAAATATATGTGACAAAAGCAAATTCGTTGAATATTCGAGTAACTCATAAATATTCAGTATTCAAATACATAAACATTTAAGAATACAATAAAAATATTAACGAATTATTCGAATCCTTGGCATTCCAAAATATTAAATCCACATCAAAAAGTGAATAGTGCTCAGTCTATATCATAAACCTTTCTTTACAATACTGCAAGATATTTTTACGAATTTAATTTTACATAGAAAGAAATATTTCCACTAATTTTTCAAAAAGTTCCTAACGCACTCAATTAAAATAAAATTAAAATAATCTTTTAAACACCCTACACATTAATTTGCTTACTATAATACGTGTATCCTTTATAATGCGGCACATTAAACCTAATTTTGACCTTTAGAAGCCGATATAACAGGTATTAATACTTACTCGTTGCATCCTGGAGTGATTGCGACTGAATTAGGAAGACATTTGGATTCGACAATTTTTCCGGGAGCACGTTTCTTGTTCCAAACTATCGGTAAATTGTTCATCAAGACCCCAGAGCAAGGAGCACAAACCACCATTTATTGCGCTGTCGACGATCAGTCTGGAAAAGAAACAGGATTGTATTACACGTAAAATTGATTGCCTTTTTAACCATAAGTACTATAAGTATAAGTATTTGTCACTTAAAGAGATTTTTTATGTTTAAAATCACAAAGTTGGCACCTTTTCAATTTATTTGTATCATTAAATTACACGGATAGAAGTAAACGTAAAAACATGGACGTTTGAGTCAGTAAATAACGTTCTCCCAAAATACAAAAATTAGCATTAATTTAATGTCAAAAAATTTATAAATCTAACAGTATTATTTTAAAATGCGTTAATCTAGTGACAAATGTTCGAAAAATCCCCTTAAATTTCATAGTTTGAAATAGAAAACCATAAATTAAAGTTTAAAACAATTATTTCAGAGAATGTGGTGTAAGCAGTCCTTCGTCGAGAGCCAAAGACGAAAAACAGGCTGCAAAATTATGGGACGAAAGTCTGCGTATGGTCGGATTACCTCAAATAGAAAATCTCGCGCAGTTGCTGAAAGCTATATCCGACGAACAGTCTCAAGTTTCAAAATAGTTTGCAAGTAAGAAAACCCGGGATGTTATGGGACGCATTTTACATTAGTGTAACGTTTCAACGCTTCTTTTATACATTGATAAGAAAGTCAAACAAATTCAGTTTAAATTAAGTAGATTATTTTCATAATAAATAGATTTCACTTATCACGATGATATTCCACCTATTTTGAAAATAATCCTCTCATTTTAAACTGACTTTTTTGTGCGTGCATTAAAAATCTCTTGTAAATAATGCGAAATACACAAAAAAATATACAATAAGAAAAAAAACTCTAATTCACAATTCAGATAACAAAATCATTTAATATTTGATATTAAGGTAAAAAAATATATTATAATTGTTGATATTATGAAACTGATATTATTGATTTTGCGGTATTATAACTAATATTTTAATGATGTGAAAGCACAATTCAGTATAAAGAAAGGAACAGGAAAGATCTTCAGATATTTTGTTAAAAAAATACAAAAACTGGCGCATCATTAAAGTAGCTACTGATGTACTTCATCATAGTATTATTGTTTTTGAAAACATTTTTTAGTTAAAATTTTAACGTTGTTCTAATATCAGAACGACGTTTCAAACGCATTCACACAAGGCCTATTCATAGGAAATATGTGGCCGGTATAATGTGAAATAATACACGAAAAGTATTAGTCATATTTAAACTTTGCATTGTAACTTGTATTCCCGTATTCTTTCTAGGCATTTTGTCTATTAGTAGTTATTATTATTCTGTTTATTAGTGGTATGATAATTTATGATAATTTGTATGTTACTTATTTATGTAAAATAAAATGTAACAAGGATGAATTCTAAATATAACTGTAATTTTATTACCCAGTTTTTAAAACGTAAATTAACTACTCGTATTTAAAGCGTACCCTGAATTTATATTACCGTAAAAGTCGTTTCAACTATATTACAATGCGTTTCTTTCCACGTCCAATCACTAGTGACATCTGCGGCAGATAAAAACTCTCATGGTAAGAGAACGTTACGCAAAAGTTATGAGAGTCTGTTATATCGAGATTTTAACTTCGTTAAGTCGGTATTCTGTAAAAGTAGTCTCCTTTTTTTCTTCTTTTATATCAAAAAATTACTCCAGTACACCACACATTTTTATCACCTACGTCATAACGTAGCCCTGAATATTATATACGATAAAGCAATTATATTCGCGAAATGTAACACTATAAACAAGCCACGTTATAACAAGTGCTTTAAAAATTATTCTGTCCCACTCACGAAACAATTTTATATCAGTCGTTATACAGGTTTTTATTTGAGTACAACTTCACTTGAACGAAAAGTACCAGCATCTTGATATGCAAATGAGGTAAATGATGCTCCTGCCACCCCCCCGCCCCCAAAGTTTTCGTTTTGTAAGGACAACCTGGAGGTACATGCCATAGATGATAATGAATACAAATTAAGTTCTCGGTGCAGATTTTTGTTCGGCCGATATCAATTTTGTATTAATTTTTAATTGAACCATTACAACACTAAGAGCATAAATAACGCTATCTGCGCAGCGATCTAAGAGCAAAAGTGGAAGTCGTTAATCATTGGAGCTGTCGAACGTTGACATTCGAGGGAAAAGAACGGCGAGCTGGCCAGAAGGTATCACGAATTGCCTTCCTTAACGATTATTATTATTATTATTGTTGTTGTTATTATACGCAGTGAAAGTCGAGAATTTGGCAGAAGCGAAGCACGTGTATCATGCGAGATTCGTTCTCTCGGCTTTACTTTTGTGCGATTGCGCAACAGCCATGCGAAAAATCATTTTTTTTTTTTTATAAAACGGTAGCCTCTTTTTTGCTCTATCATTTTGTATTTACTTATGACAATTCAAAATAAATTTCGCTTCTTGTCTTGTTATGTGGTTTGTGTATTCAGAAATTGATAAATCACGTAAATTAAATTTACGATTCTCAAAACTAATTAGGTGTAAAGACTGCCTATTTTATTCCGGTTATCCAAATTATTTTAGGTATTTACTAATAATCTCCGTGAATATAAAAATGTTACATCGAACCGATAATTTTAATATTAAATGCTTTAACGATAAGAATTAAAATGACTTTTCAAATCTACGATTACAAAATTAATGGACTCTCAATTTATGACCGGATTAAAAGTTTTAAAAGCAATTAGGCGATTCTTTGACAATATATATTCATAAAAAGAAACACTTATTTTGTAACACGAATTTAAGTATTTTCCTCAAAAAAACAACTAACTCCATAATTTTATACGAGACACATAACTTTGAAATGAATTTAAAAAACACGCTCTTTTTGCTTCAGAATCGAACGATACTTTACCGAAGCAAATACTTAACGATAGCCACAAATTTCTCGAGCCATTGAAAACAAACTTTTATGACACCTGGTTTGAAAATGATTTACTATTGAAAAACCGACGATAAAGCGATTTTACTGTTGACGCGAACTTTCTCAAAGCGGGCGCGCGTTGACACGCGCTTTGTGCGCCTGCTTTTCCTTTCCACTTGTACCCACACCGGCCAGCCCACCGTATTAATTGCACACGCTACTCATATTTGTTTATCAAAATCAACGTTAAGTGCATACTTTACGGTCGTATTTAACTTCGATTATGTCACCGGATGAAACCGCGTTATTAAACGCGACTTGCCACATAATTCAATTAAATTTATTTGCCGTAAAACACGTACAACGGTCGGAAGAAAAACTGTGCAAATAGGATTGCGAGTGACGCAATTTTTTCACGGGAGAAAGAAAAAGTCTCATTTGCACGGAGAAACGAAAATAGAAGTGACAGCAATTAGGCATTTTGTAATTACAATTTTTACGAGAACAATGAGAAGACTAAATGGTATCGTTTGAATAGTCAGACAAACAAATGGTGAAATCATACAATTTAAATAACAAACCGTGTGTGTGATTATTCGAAATGGTAAACGTGAGAGGATTCGGAATTCAACTAAGTTCATGCGAGTCAGGAGGGTTTGGAAAAGATCGAAGCAATATATAATAATATCACCATCGATCAACTGTAAAGTGCTCTGGTAATTAAAAACAGTGTTGAGTTAATTAGTAGTTAGTAATATATAAAATTAACTAATTGCTAATTATTGCTAAATAATAATCAGTACTCAAAACAAAGCTTATGGACAAAATTAAACCATAAAATAGAAATTTTTCCTTCATTCTCACCAATGATACCAATGTCTTATTTGTTTATTTCTAAAATCGACAAAACATTTTTGTCTATAACATTTTAGTCGGACAGTTTTTGGTGTTGGTACAAGATTTGTTGATATTTTGAAATAAAAAAAATTGTATATCGACCATATAAATTTTGTTGCATACAATGATTTGGATCAGTTGACGAAAGTTTTAGTTGATTCAATAAAACACTTCTATGTGTGTATAATAAGAGGTACAATAGAAAAACGTTATCGTTATAATACTTAATGATCAGTTCCCGATTACTGTCATTTCCGATCTTTTTTCTTCTTGCACATTTCCGATTAGTTTTCAACGTACAAATTGGCATAAAACGTTTTATTAAAGCGCGCCGATAATCACCCACGATTATGCAACGATGGCTCGAACTTTCGGTGATTAGCATGCGCTGAAATAATCACGGTTGATGGCGCATAATTATCCAATTTCGTACGAGCGAGCGACGTCAAACGTACGATGAAATTAGCGGCGATGGTAAAACGTGTCGTCGATAATCCGGTCACGTTATATCAGTCATTAAGCGCGTTATGAATAACAATTGGAGAAAGGGGCTCGTTTTGATCCTTTTTCTCGTGCCATTTTTTCCAGCGACTTCGAGAAAACGAGCTGACCATCGTTTCCCTGTCGCCGGATATTCCGGCGGTTCCCCTGTAATTTCAGTCGACACAATGGAATTTGCATTGAATCGCGATCTCTCGTTGCCAAACATTCCCAGCGGTGTGGCTGTGACGAATTGCGAATCACGATTATTCGCCGACATTTTTTCGCGATTCGCTTACTTTTTTGCGAGGGGTACTTGTGAAATTCGAGATCGACTGATTCGTTGTCGTAAATGAAGTGTGCTAAGTGTAATAGTTTTATTGAAAAACCGAATGTATTGAAATCGCAAATGATTCAAATGCTTTTTTTATAATCATTATTATTATCGAATGAATATTGTTGAATTAAAAAGTCTAATCTGTTTTGCCGACAAAATCCACCGAGACGCATTGTTTGAGTAAAACTATACAATTAGTCAGAATTTATGGTCCGACCTTAGTACGATTGTTCTGCAATGAACTCCCGACCGTATCTAGGTACAAAAGATAGGAAAAACGAAAATAAATTGAAACCAACGACACGTTACTCTTGTCCGAAATAATGAAGTCCTTAAAACCAAGGCGTGAATGAAATATCATGAATGAGTATCGGCTTGTAAATCTCGGGCGGAGCGCGGGCGCAACCTTGTTGGCCATTAAAATAGCATTGCCGGCTATAGCAATTAGCGTTTTTTTCTCTTTTCTATTCCTTTTTCTTTTTTCTTTTTTTGCCGTGAAAAAAAGAATCTTCGCGCAGGCACGCAAGACATCCTCCGCAGCCGCAGAGATAAGTCCGTTCCCGCGAATGCCGGCCCGGAGAGCGATCCCGGTGTCGTCGTTAGCCTTGGTTGCTTCGGTCGCAATTGTCAGCCGGGGCAATTGTCCACGGCGAACTTCGATAACGGCTGCACGCGATTCCGCGATATTAATTTATTTGCCCGGCTATTCATAATGATCGATCGGAATAAAGTTTGTGATAATCGCCGCTAATAATTCATTATTACAGTGTCACTGATAAGCTTGCTAATAATTGCACTCTTAGAACAGGTTGGACGGTGGGAAAAATGAAATGCGAGCTGAATGTGTCGCGGCAGTGGATCTTTCAATTATTTTTCACTGGTCGTGTGTGCCGGAAGCTTTTTTTTCCATACACGTACACCAACAAACAAGTGGGAAAAAATTGTTTTCAAGGAACGGATTATTATCATAATAAGTGGATTACATTTGTTATGAAAATAAGTTATTTGTTTTATGATTACTTTTTTATACGTTAGTAGAAATTGTAATATGTCTGAGATATGGTCTGGATATTATTATGTACAGTGGGTCTCAATCAAGCATGGGATCCAAAAGTATCAGGACATTGTAGAAAGTAAAACGTACATGCGTTACAACCGTATCAAGGCCATAAAGTGTGGGCCATGCAAGGACCAAATCGGGCACCAATTCACAATATAATGAGAATTAATGTCCTGCAGAAACCTGATATGAGCCCGATCGGGTATGTCATTTCACAAGAATGATAATTGATGCCCCGTGAGAACCTGATGTATGCCTGATCGGGTATGCCATTGATAGGGTTATGTAAACGTAAAACGGCACGCCATATTTCATTTCTACTAATGTTTTCAAAAGAACGGTATTTATTGAATGATAATTTAATATTCGAAATAAAATGTTTAGGCCAACTGGTAACCCACAACCTGGAAATAATATCTTGAATCTACGTTCAAAATCATGTCAGTAACTTCGAGTGGTAACAAATTGTGTGAAACCGAAAACGGATAACTGCAAAGAATTGTATTAAGCCGCGTGAAATTAGGAATTTGCAATTTAAAAACGAACGATTTGCATAGTTTACTGACTGAATGGGAATGAGTTCTATTAAATTCGAAATTAATCCTTGCATTATCTTAACATGGAAATTGATCATTAATCATAATTCGGTTCATCATTTTTCTGTGGAGAGAAGCCGGCGCCATTTGACATGATTGTTTGCAATGAAAGAAGATGCACATAATTTTTCATCGAAATAATGAAACCGCCAAAGTTTAAAAGCATTCGTAACGAAAAATCGTAAAACTCGATCGCTCGCCCTTTTTCCAACGTTATCTCCTGCAAAAGAGATATAAATTACGAAGGGCCAGTGCATTAATCCGCTATCATATTAAACGGGGTTTTATGCAATCTATAAATATTTAAGTGCAGAGGGAAACAACGACAGGTTGAAAAAGGTTCCTCTTGGGTTTGAAGCATCGAACTTTATGATTTAGAGATACATCCGATGATGTTAACAGCGGCTTTTGCGACGTTTCCTAATGGACGGTAATAAAGATATTGCCGACGGGTCGTCCCGTTAATACCGACCAAACGTGACGTTTGAAATAAACTTTTCAGCGTTTCCGTCGATAAGTCGAAAATGTCGGGATGAGTCCAACAGACAAATTGCTGCAAATGCCAGTAAAAAACGAGGTTTCGTTTGAAAAAAAAAAGAAAAAAAAGAAAAAAGGAAAAACAAATAATAATGAAGTGGCTTGGATGAACAAACGTTATTAATGTTTCGGAGTAAGAGAGCTTACGTGGATTACTTGCTATACGCAAGAGAAATCGAAATCGCGGTGCTTCGGTTTGTATTTTATTGCGCGAAGTTCTCCACAGGTGGCAGCTCATCTTATTTTATTTTTTTTTTTTCGTCATTTCGTCGGTACTTTTCCTTTTTCTCTTTTTAGCTTTATTAAAAAAACTACTTTCATTTTTGTCGCAGAGAGAGAAACAGTTGATTGCAATATCACATGTAATTATTTAGTCTTAAATGTAGAAGAGAGTGGAATTCGAAGGGCTGAGAAATCATACAAAGGTTCAGAAGGAGAAAAAACGAAGTAGCAAATGAAAAGTTTTTTTAAATAAAATACAATTATTCAAAAAGGATATGATAAATGTTACTATAATTGTTTTTTAATTTGAACTTATCAGTTGTAATGTTTAGTAATGATTGATACATAAGTATAATGAATATAATAGTATAATAATAAAAATAGTAGATTTAAAAATAAAAACGAATAATGTATGTAAAAAGCTATACCTGATTCAATTACACAATGTCAATAATTAAATTACTCGCAATCAACAATTTTCACTTTACAAATTCGGAATTGTTTCCCGGCTTTTTTGCCTCCTAATTAATACAATTACTGATTTTCATAATTAATTATCTACAAACACTACATTATAATTCAACAACCTTAATGGATCAATACCGGAAAGAAAACGTCATTAAAAATTACGTTTCAACTTCTAATTAAAAAACATTTTCTTGATTGTTTATTGTTATTGCTAATCAACTTATGAATTCAATTAATTTTTAATATAAACTACTGTTTTCATTACATGACTTGTTGGAATAATTTTTTTTTTTTAAGAATAATTAAAATCATTGATTAAACAGCTCCAATTTTTTTTTTTTTTAATTAAAAGTTCAATAATTCTGTCCCCAGCGAAAAGAAAACACTTGTAAAAATCATGCATTAATTAAATTTGACAACCGTCAAATTTCTTCTATCAATTAGTCAAAACCACCAACGATAAGTATACCACGTGAAAAAAAATCCCGAAAAAAACCAACAAAAAAAGAAGAAAAAGTTCACCTCGAATTGGTAGTCTTTCCTCGAATTCACGTCCAATGATCGTCCGCCGAGTCATCCGAAAATCGGCAATCGTCTTTTTTGGACGTACACCTTATTTTCGTCCTCGAGCGAACAAAAATGATTTGCTCGGGATCGTGAAAATCGCCGTCGCCTCGCTCTTCTTCGGCCGAAGAAGCGTGCCAAGGAATGGGAGCCACCGTCGTTTACGAGTGTGAATAAATTTGCGACAACAAGGCGTTCGCCCTTGTTCGCGGCGGTTAATTGTCGCCAAGGAAAACGAAGAAAAAGAAAAGCAAACGATTCGGTGACGCGTAATCAGTTTCGTGGGCGTCGTGGGTTTGATACCATTAACATAAACGTAAGCGTTGCCAGGCTTTTACACAATAGCCGAGCTGACAATGATACCCTTGGCTTCGCCGGACAACCTTGCACTTTTCGTAGCGCGATGCTGAAAATGACGCGTTTGAAATAAGAGTGACGCACGATTTAAAGGCACGTGCTATCTTTCCCTAGCAGCAAAATGTTTTTTTTGTGAAATCAGGGGTTTAATAATTTTAGACAAATGATTTAACTCATTAACTCAAATCGTCCTTTAAATAATATTTGTTTAAATTAACGATTAAACTAAAAAAAAAAAAAATAAAAATTGAAAAAAAACGAAGGCATTTAACACACAGTTTTTGATTAATTTTATAGTAAATAGACAAATTTTTTTTATTTCAATCTAAATTAAATTTGATATCAATTAAAATAAATGATTATATTTTTTTAATTTTTAGAAAACCCATGCACAATGCGATAAGCCAGAAAATTCAAAACATGTTTTCATAAAAGGCAGTTTCGAAAATGAATTTCACTGCGTTTCTGATCAATATGACATAAATTTACAATCAGATGGAAAGTACAGGTAATATTTCAACAAATTGGTGAGGTTTTAAAGTGGCTTTGAGATACCGTCATATTCCGTATTAAACAAAGAATCAAATGATTCTCGTTATTTGTCTAATTTATTAAAACTTGAGTAATTAAGGAAAAATTAGAATACCGATAAAGTAGATGTTACATTATGTTGGTCTTTTCCTTGACAATTGACAATCGAAAAACTTGTTAAGAAAAGAGAATCAAATTGTAATGTTAACAATTCAAATGATGTCACTTACATGATCAATTATAAAAAATGTTCAAAAAAACATTTTTACAAGTTTACGAAAATAACAAATGTTTTAGAAAAGGAATAAAAACATTGTCCAGGGTGGCCGAATAACTGAGTTATCAATTTTCTTAATTTTTCTAGACTTTCTAAGGAACTTAATTTTACTTATAAAATTTTTAAAATTATTTAAATGGGTAAAGATATTAAGGAAATTTAAAAAACCATAAACAATTTTAACGTTGATGAAAAAAATTATAACGAAAGTAGATTTAGTTAACTAACATTAAAACTGTTTAATTTCAGACAACATTCAGATTTTGTCATGCATTTTTTTTCCTCTTTACCAGATTTTACCCATCCTGTTTGTTAGATAGTTTATGTATCTTAAATATTAATTTTTAAAACCGGGTTGAAATAAGATTAAAAAAAACTTGTTAAAAAAAATTATATTGAACACCACTAAACCGAAATCAAGTTGATTTAATCAACTCAAGATACGACAGCATTGAAATTGAGGTCGAAGGCTTCTTGCGTATAAAGTATCGTTGTGACTTGTGCCATGAGGTTGCAATCAAAATGGTTTGGGTGCAAAGCGTACTTTGTTTAAGCATTGTGTGGACAAGCGGCCGCAAAAACGCATCCCACGCGATACTTATGCTAGAAGCCAACCGACAATCCCGTGTTGTCAACTCAACTTTTGTCGGCCGCATGACAATGGCCAAGATCTCGGGTCTCGAACGGCGCTGAGCGAGGCCGGTTGCGAAAGCCCGTCAAAGGTTGCCACGGCCTGATTGGAGCCAGTCGTGGCTCGGAAAAATCGGCGCTCAAGTAGTTACGATCAAATTGACCGATCGGCAATTTCATTTTAACAATGTGATAAAAATAACAATATCGGGATCGAATACTGATGCAAAAGAAAAAAGAAAAAAGGATAAAAGTAGAGTCAAAGTCGCACTTTGAAAATTCGCCTAATTTACTCCAAAATCCAATGTATTTGAACCGGATTTGTACGGATTGATTCGGATAGTTTTGGATTGATTTGACCAATTCAATTCATTTGTATACACGAAATTATACATAAGTATATACATGCAATCAATCCATGATACATATAACGTGAAACGTGTTAACATTCATGTTTACTTTTAAATCTTTTAAACTATCAAAACTATGGAACTGTTTTATATGTTTAAACTTCTTTCAGAATCTGAGCAGTTCATAAATTTCGGAATTTTTCACAAGCCTAATTCAAATATCGTTTTACGATAAAAAAAAGTTGATTTCATTCATTGGCTAACGTTTCGTAACGATAACAATAGGCCGTGAATGGACAGGCGAAGTCCAGTCGATCCCTATTAATCCCCCTCGATCGATCTGTCGGCAGTGTCCCCGAAGCCTACTTGAAACTGGCGCGAAGGCGTGAGCGATTTGCGTCCAGGTAGGTGCGTGTCGCCGCGTTTCGACGTCTCCCATACGCGGCGTTTCCTGCGATTAAAGGGCCGCGCTTTGTCCGCGCCTTGATCAGTGTCCGCCGACCCGCCGCGAAAAATCCGCCGATCCAAGCGGTGCGCCTATGTGGTCGCCACGCTTCCTCGCTCGACCGCGTCCGCTTCCGGTTTGCCGCCGAGTCGTCGCGGGACTGGCCACCTTTCTCCCCCTCGCCACGAGATGCACCGCTCCGCGATCGCGCTGCTTTTGGTGAGAAAGTGCCACCTTCTCTTTTTCTCACTTTTCACGTACCAACGGTCATTTAACGATAGCGAAATGAGTCTCGTTTTGTTCAATTATTTTGCCGCGCTCGATTGGTTTTGGTGCGAAAACGATTAGGTCTTATGACAAATGTTTGGCGATTTCGATGAACGAATAGTTTAGTTTAGGATTTCAAGATTCAAATATCCCTTCAATTGAAAAAAAAATCATTTAAATTCATTAGATAAGAAAAATGTGTTCGTTAAGAAAAAATGGTTTCAGGGAATATTCGTGATTTTGTCACTTGAGCACGTTTGCGCACTAGCGTGTAAAATAAAACTTTGTGCACGGGAACTCTTTAGGAAATAGTATATTATTTATACGAGGAAAAAATGAGTTTTAGCCCGCAAGGCTACCAACATAAATATCATTTTTTCCGAGTTGAGTACGACATTTTTCCTTACGAGAAAATAAAACCTTCGGCTCGTGATACCAACATATTTTATTTTTAAGTGAGAAAAAATATTATTTGAGCTACCTCGTAACGGAATATACTTATAATTTAATAATAATTGTCACATTTTCATTTTGTGTCATGTCCTGCCACAAGAACAAGCAATGCGTTTACTTTACTGTACTTTATTCTATCCGACGAAAATAAAATATTATAAAATAATATTGTACATATGATAAAGCGAGAATACAGAACGTTATTCACTATTTAGAATCTAATCGAATATACAATACATTACAGTACTCACGTTAAATTTTATGACATAGCATACTATAAACTCATACAAGTATTTCGTATTTCAGAAATTTATGTTTCAATGAACCAATGGTATATATACAATTTTTTTTTTTTTTCATATATTTCACAGAATAAATCATTTTTTCTCATTTAATTATAAAGTTACTTTTTGCAGCACAGAAGTTATCTCGAAAGTTGGTAATATTAGAAACAATTTTTTAACGCTTTTCTTATCGGGCTTCATTGATCGACAATAGTTAAGACCCCGACTTCGGTCGTGTTCGTGAATCCGAGACGAATGTAAAATAGACGATCGATTTTCAAGTTTAACGATCGCCAGTTGAAATGGCAAATAAATTGTGAATAATTGGATTGTAAAGTAGAAGCTGCTACGCGAGATGGTCGTTTGATAAAATGTTTCCACGGTGATTGGGCGGTTCTCCGTTTTTACATTCACGGTCTAAATGTTTCGTCGTCAGACTAGTTGTTTATCTTGCAGCCGACACAGTGCATTTGATATTACAAATTTTGTTACATTCTTTGTCGAAATTTGAACGTTTCTGTTCAAAACTGATACATTTTAAATGTACTGCAAAAAAATCTTCACAAACAACAGAATATTAGCCATGTAAAACATTCTTCATTTGGTAAATTTCCTATTGTGAATCGCAGCTACACTGAGAAAAAAATATAGTAATAACAATTAAATATTTAGTTGGATTTTGTGACAACTGCATATTTTAGTTGAGGCAAATAAATGTTTAGTTACTGCAACTACAAAATAGTTGCCGCAACTAAAAATGTAGTAGGCTCAACTAAAAAAACAATAGTTGATTTCCTGGACAGTCCCAACTAAACGTATTTTTCTGAGTGTAAGTATATCACGAAGAAAAATTTGCTTCCAAAAGGGAAACGTCGAAAAATCGGCCGATTTTCAATGGGAATCAAAGCGCCGTGTCGAAGTGCGAAAAAAATCGGCAGTCCGAGTAACTGGCGATTTTTTGCGCCTTCGGGATTGTCGGGCGGCACGACACAACGTGCAATGCGTTAACGTTCGGACTCCGCAAGGCATCCAAGCACGGCGTCGTAAAAGTGAAAGCAATTCGGTGTAAGCGCCGTTAACGGAAGAGAAAATACGCACGTGGCCGTACACAGACGCGCGGCCCGTTGTGCACGTTCACGCGGCCGGGTCCCAATGTAAACTCGGAAAGCAGCGTCTGCGTGCCCCGACCGACCGGGCCGCGAATCCACGTCGCCTTTGTTTCGTTGTGTACGCGCCAGAGAAAAGGATCGCAAGCACTCCCACGCGACCGATTCGCCGATCCGAACCGATCGACTGATCTTTGTGCGCGCTGTACCCCGCCGATTTTTCAGACGGAAAAGTTTTTCCTTCGCTGATTTTTTTAACTTTTTTTTTTCTTTTTTTTATATACTGACCGATACATTATTTAACCATTTGCGAGCCACGAAAGTCGATACCCTTTTCGAGACGAATTTTTAAAGGGTTTTAAGTGGATACTGAAATCGCCGATTAATTGCGGAAGAAGTAAGTTTACGCGTAAGAGAAATGATATCTAGAGTACGTTTTCGAGTCTGACCATTTAAGATGTATATTACATGGGTATAAAGAATCGTACATGGGAAACAATAAATTTAACAAGAAAGACATTGAATATTTTTATATGCGTTTAAAGTAGAACTTAATGATAGGAGATATAAAAGTGAATTTGCGAATTTACTGCTTAAATGTTGTTTTACGTAGAAGTTCAAACTTTTATTTAGAAATTTACGTTTTGACATGGAATTTGAATTTCTGAAATAAAAATAGTGCATTGAAGTAAAGATTTGATTTAACTAACCAAAGTATAAAGTTGATGTTTGGCTAACAAAATACTTAATTAAATCAACGGAATTTTCTTCTTTTTTCTTTTTTTTTTTTTTTTTTTTTTCAAGTGAATTAAAAAAGAAAACGTATTTTTATCAATGACTTCTAAGTGCTTTTCTAATATTACTATTCCATCAGAAAAAAAAATGAAAAACACTTTTCATAATCTCAATCGTTTGAAGATAATCAAAAGAAGTCAAAATGCAACAGCAAGCGTACGAGAAGAAGGGGGAAAAAAAGTTATGCAAACACTGGTTTTTAAAGACACTGCCTACTTTGTTTACGTATGAATGTAATGTATTCTTGGCTCGCGCGACAATGTTAATCTCACGACATTTCGCATGGTCGACAATGTACTTAAAATACAATGACGTAGTCGCAACTAATTGCAATTTGTCTACGCATTTTTCTTTTGAATTATCATCATTAAACAACTTCAACTTCGTCATTAGCTCGGAAATACGACACAATTAGGTTTCTTATTTATTCAAATATTGACTATTTTTATCATGGAAAAAACAGAATTTTCCGATTTTCATTCCTCACGGGACTCACGAGACCGACAAGTCTGAAATTGTGCCTACACTTTCTCTGAGGTGCAAAGAACAATATCCAATCGATTTCAGCCGCTTTTGATTTTGAAATATTTTAATTTTCTGAAATTCACCAAGGGTAAAACCTTGCTAGAAAATCGACTTTCCATATTTCGGTTCCACGTGAAACGTTAAGTTTAAAAAAAGGTTGTCTGTACCCTTCCTGAAATGCTAGGAACAAAATTTACATCTTGCGAGCGGACAAAATTGGAACTAATTGCTCCTCGAGCAGTCAAGTTGCTCGAGGGCGAAGCCCGACGCTTGACCCCACTAGGACGGTAATTTCAACTTTACCGTCCGCTTCCACGGTCCGCAAAATAGCTTACATGCCTCGATCGCAGAGGCGCCCTCAGCAATAATATACTATTAATCGAAAAAATGGATTTTTCATATTTCGGTCTAATCTCAACCACTAAGTCTGAAACTTTGTCTACGCACTCTCTGAGGTGCAGGGATCAATATTTAATCGAATTTACGCACATCCCCCAAGGGTAACCCCTTGCCTTTTTTTGTGGCGAAAAAAATCAAAGTCTCAACAACGATTTGGGGACTATATTGCCGTCACTGGGAAGGCAAAAGACGGCCAAAAACATGAAAGTAACGCCCGGAATGCGAACTTTGAAATTTCGTCAATTTTCATGCCTCAGGTTGAGGCTATATCTGACCAGGAAGTCTGACCAATGAGTCAGGAATACTTCAACTGATCTGTTGAGAAACGCCGCGCTGTTTATTTTCTCGGACTTATTGGATTATTTGTGAAGTGTTGAAGGATTATCCCGTGACATTTACTATACGTTTAAAACGTTAAAACTTCACGAATTATAAGTACGTGTTATATTAATTTATTGAGTGTTGTACCATTATCCGTTAGTACAAGCTTATGCTTTTAAACGATTATTTTAAAGGATTTTGCTTAAAATTGTTCATAAGCTTCATGCCTTCATATCTTGTTAATCGAAAATCCTTTAATTTTTCTTTCCGTGTGGATAAGTATGAGTATACTAAGTATCAATATACGTACTCAAGTTATAAATTATTTGCAAATTTGTAATATTATAAACTTTCATGGGCTAGAAGGGTGGCTTCTAGCCCTTCTAGACTCTTCTCATGTATCATTTTCACACTCATTTTCATTCTAAAGTTCTTTCTCGCGTGCATTTATTGCGACGACATTCCACTAGAGGAAGTCAGATCATCATCAGCGTTATGTTTTCCATCGCGATGAGCTCCGCGATAAAATTTTGCAATACTCTTTGAATTTCGCATACGCTTGGCTTAAAGATGGCGTCACAAAGGAAGCGACTGGACTCACGAGCAGGAAGGAGGATGTAAAACCGTGACCGCGTTTCCTTCATATCGCCTTCATTGTTTGTAATTTTCATTCTTTTGATACCTTATCAACAGTTTTCGTCGTAATATTTTGCACACCAAAAAAAAATATAAAAGTCACCATACTGCTTGCAAACGTAGACTGTCACTACATAGTATATTTGTGTTTTTGTCACTATTTTCGCATGTGTTTCTTCTTTGTAAAACGGTATGGACAATTTGCAAAAATAAAAACACATACGCGACCTCAATTGCAATTAGTCCGATGATAAGTAATGGTCGCGGTATAACTTGCAGACGTTCGAGTCCTTACGTAACGCAACGATGAATAAATTATTCAGCGGGGGATAAAAGTAAAAGCGTCCAACAGCATCGACAAATTGACGACTTTATTTGGTGCTCGAGTTTTCGATACTGTAAGCATTCCGATTCAAACGCATCATAAGAATTTTATCCTTAGTAGAAATCTTTGAAATTGTATAGTTGTACTTGTGACTCAATATCACAGATAAACATGGATTCATTATCTATAAAACAAATTTTGTATTAACAACTAGAAGAAAAGGGTGATGTTTCAAAATAAAAACAATACTAATAAAAAAAAAAAAAAAAAAAATAAACTGATAATAGAAATAAAAAATCTCTCGACCTTGAGTTGAAAACGTTTAGACTAATAGAATAACATAGGTTTTATTTGATCTTAAAAATATAGAAAAACAAATGAAACGAATCATTCTCCGATCGTCAAAAAACCAGACGTTTCGAAATAGAAAAAGGACAGCGTCGGGAACGAACAAAAACTCGAGCTCGCAAATCACTCGCGGTCATTTTCGTCATAACGCGAATTCTTCCACGTCCGATTAACATATCTATCCGAAAATCTGATGGCCCCCAATGACAAAAGGCAATACGTTATTCCACGTGGCGTTTTTGTCACGTGGAATCACGTATTCCGTCCACGCGAGTTTGCGCTTAATCCCGTCTCCTCGCCCGACTTGTTCGTCCTAATCCCGGCTTTGTCGTTTCCCCGTGACAAAAGGTAACGCGATTCGTCAACGAGTTTAACAGCCCGGCGGGAAAAAGCGCGAGGGAAACGGAGATCTGACGACGAGCTAATAAGATTTGACTCGCGCCAAATGCAGAGAACCGAAGACCAAGCGCGAAATGCCTTTACGGTAACGTAAGTGCACGTGACTGAGATGCGCGTGGGTTAATGCAATGCAACTGTCGCAATTCGGCTCGTCGCGATTACGCATTCGCAGCGCGCGAGTTGTTCTTGAAATAGAAAAATTCTAGCAATTTTTACAAAATCCTATTACTTTAAATTGAAGCAGGAAATGACGGACATCGTGTGTCAGCTCAAGTGTGGTAATATAAATGGCTTACATTTTCTTTTTTCATTTGAACTGTCAATAAAACATTTCGAAATAATTTGTGAGTAATTGTTAACTGATTAATATAAAACACTGCAAGTTACTTTTTAAAATTTAACGCGTTACTGTTAGATTACGTGGTCTCATAAGTAACTCGTTGCCGTTACTACAAAAAAATTATGTCAACGTTACCCTTCTTTTCAAAAAAGTTGGTTACAGCGCTCTCTATGAACCTGCGCAGTATGTTACTGCGCAGTAGCTTATTTGGCGCATATTTTTTGCATTGGATTGCAAAAATTTTGATCTCGACGTTATGAAATTGCTTAAATTTTGTTGCGTCATGAATTGGTCCGACTTGAGTTAACTTTGTCAAATAGAAAAAATTTTGAATAGAAATGATCAAGAGGAAATCTGTCAATATTCGCACTAACCGGAGCAAACCGTCTTCAATCACTTTTTACCGTAATTCGCCTTTTATCAGCGACCGACAGAAATGTCAGTGATGAATCGACGTCAGTTTTAGTTGCGAAACAAATCGTTTGATTTTTTCTCGCTCAGTTTTTTTTAGTATGACATTTTATGCGATGACATCGATACGTTTGAAATGAGGGGAAATGATTCATCCAAAGAAGAGCAATGTAACGAAACAATTCAGGGATCGCAATGTCAAGGAGTGTTTTTTCAGCGAATGATTGGAAAAGTAAGAGCCTGTTACAATGGTTGATGAAATTCTTAGAATTACAAATTTTTTAATTCCGATTTCAAAACATCTTCTTAATATAGCAGAAAGATAACGGATATTTTTTTTATGTTTTTACCTCAACTATCAACTGTTGTAATTTATTTTATACACTGTACCATCTAGAACGCACCATTTTGTTTTGGCCCACCTGAGTTGTAGGTGGCGCCATAGTAAAACAGAACGTCAATGATGGTAAGACTCTACCATCTTTTTCTTAACGTCCCGAGAGTGGTACAATTTTTTTTCTCAGTCTACATTGGGACAAAGACTCTTTAATAAAATATGCATACTTTGACGTAATTTGTCAAATGATAATATGAAGCTGTTATCAAATGTTACTGTAATACATTGTTACTATGATCAAACGTATATCCCGCATAGATAGACTTCACTGTACATAGTATATTAATGATAAGATTTCATAATAGTTAAAAAAATACATATTCAATAAAACTATAATTATTCCGAGTTTAAACGCTCTTGTAAATGATCGAAAGTCAAAGTGCCGATAAATGTTAGCCCTTTTACTTTTTAATGAAAAGCAAACATTAATCAATCCCCGGCGAAAAAAAGAGTATCTTCTGGTCGAATGTTACATAACGCCCTGGACGCATAACTCGACTTTAACGGCTCTCGCTCGATCGTGCACAATCGCCCGACCGATTTTGGTTCTCGATTTTGGTGGCCCGGCCGAATTCAACGCACCGCGAGTTGCGGCCCATAACAAACGTGCGCGCGCGCGCCAGTCCACCAAATGCCATACCGGGTGATAGAAAGCGAGACGCCTTTCGGCTCCAACATTACGAGGTCATTGTAATAAACGGAACAACCTGGTCGGCCATAATTTTTCATGATTCGATTCCTAAGAAAATCATTTCCGTGTTACGTTCAAGCGACAATTTTCTTCAAGCCAACAAAATTCTCGTAACATGAAACAATGATCGAAGGAAAAGTACGAAAATAAACGAGGAAAGTGAAAATTGGTGGTAACAAATATTTCCGGCCTTTTCACTTAATGTCACATTTGACTGTATTCAGAAAAGAAATTCACAGATCAAAATTAAAAACTTAGAGTTTCAAACTCGAAATCCAAAATATGTAATTTGAATTTGTCAGACCGATCAAAGTATATACAAAATCATTAATGTTTATATTAATAAAAAAGATGAACAATCAGTAGATAATTATCTACCAAATTATTCGATCGAAACTAACCTGTTTATTTCACCAATGACGCAATTTCTGAAATCCGATACCCATCCGATCCCAAACGATAAGTTCGAAAAGTGCATGAATAAAGTTCGCAGAAAAGGATTAATGAGCTCGTAGGCTTTCAAAAGCCGGGCTAATTATACGATTAGCATTTTATGCATTCCCGGAATTTATTAGTACGGCAAAGGTTAAGAAACAAAAGCGTTTTAACTGCCCAACTTCTAAATATATACATCAATTCCGAAAGATATTAGCCATCAACTTTCGCATTTAATACGCTTAATTGTTTACAACGCATTTTCTTCGATGACCTAACAGATTTCGTAAAGTCTTGGGAAAAGCCAGGGGAAAATTTGTATTCGAGCTACCCATTTTCCGTGTAACGATTATTGCAATTTTTGACAAATTCGGATTAGAAACTTTGGTTACAAAATACGCATTTTTCCATAAACGAAAGACACAGTTACGCAATAAATATGAAAATTATTTTTACGTCTCTCGACAGATAAAAGTAACTCGAATATCGTCTTTCTTAAATTAATTTTTTTTTCACTTTTATTACTTCCTACTTCACGGTTTGTAAATTCCATCCGTATGAAATTTTCGATGTCATAATGTTACACATTTTAATGAATATGAAGAAGAAGAAAGCAATTTGCGGAAGGCGACAATTTAAAACATTAACATGTTTGTAAAACGCGTGAAAAATAGAAAGTAGATTTGTTTTGTCGAATGCTTTTAGAGGAAGACTTACTGAAACAATGGTCCTTACATTACCGATATTTGATTAATTTAAGTTGATTAATAGTAATCAAAGTTGTCACCCAAAAAATAAATAGAACAATAAAAATATGACTCAAAAATACGGTATTTTAATTGTAATTAAGCAAAATTAAGTTAAATCATACTATTGTATTCCTTTTACATTTTAAGAAATAATGTATATACAATATACAATAACATGATTTTGGCATCGATTTTAGAATTTCGGTCGTTTTGAGAGCGAAATTCATCAACGTTTGAATCTTAAAAATTTGAGTAGCAGTAATTACCCGTCGATTATCGAAAGTGTTGCAAAACATGTCCCTGGGTGTAATTAAAATATTACGACGCCAGTCACTGATCGTAAAATCAATAATGATACCATCTTATGTTCTCTATTAAACCTCGAATTAATTTCCTTTTTCCGAAACGAACAATAGGAAATTATTTGTGTGCCGGACTTTTAATCAACTAATTAAATCTCTTGGGAATTTCAAAAATGAAAACGTGTCCATATTTTTGTGCCTATTTCTTTTTTGGTCGAATATCGGTATATAAGTCTCGCTCTGTTTTGATCGTTAAATTTTCGAGTTACTTCAATGGCCTATTATTGTTATAATTAATAGCTGAGTTTATTACTTGCTTACCTCGTCGTGTGTAACCTCCTTTCCGTCGCCGCCTTTGTTGTTACGCACATTCGAACTCTGTTTTTGTGTATTTATCGCTAGTTCTTCATAGCGCGAGTTACGTTCTTGTAATCGGTGGACTGCGCACGTTTCCTGTGCACTGAAAAGAAAAAAAAAACAATTAATATAAGATGCTATTTTTATTTATAGCTTAAGGACAGATAGATAAAATCAAACTACTTATTGAAGTGTTAACATAATTGAAAAAGAATTTACATATGAGTCGAATATAGCGTTTGAAATATCATTCAGCCGGTAACCTTTAAACCCAATCAAAAGTATACAAATCTGAGGATTATATAAAAGTAACTAGGTTTTATGATTATTCGTATTATTAATGATAATTTGTACATTTGTAGTTGTTTATAGTTTTATAAACGTAATGGACTTTTAATGTACGTTAAAAAGCTGTAAAAAGTGTATAAAAGTGCATCAAGTTATGATTTTATAATCGCGAGTTTAACGTACGTTGATACATATTATATTCGAAATAACAAATAAATTTTTTTCATTTTCTATCTATCGAACGTATTACTGTATTGCTTTAAAACACACATTTAAGTAAAACATTAATTTACAACAAACTTCTATCAATGTTAAATAGAAAATACTTATTTTTTACAACCAGAAAGATGGAAAAGAAATATTTTACGTTTTAATTAAAAAAAAAAAATCAGTAATAAAATCGATTAACAGGGTCTCTAATAATGAATTTTATAATTAAATAAATGACTAAATTAAAATAAATCATTTTCATCAAATAATTTGATAAACAGCATTAAATAATAATTGTATGTAAATCACATATACTCTCCATTCTAACTATACGTACATGTAATTAAAAAAAGAAAGAAAGAAAAAATACAGAGAATTGCAAAAATTTTGCGAATTCGCAAAAAACAACCGGTCTTTGTCATTAAAGTATACATATAACAGGTACAATGGTACTATTTAGGTGTTATAACATAATATATTAGGGGGGAGGGGGGTACTTTTGCCACTTTGTCTCGACTTGGGACCACTCGCGGGGACGGCGCCCACCACCTTGCACTCGCTAACGCGGCGTGGCCGCCGAGCAAGAGAAGGAACTCCGGCTAGTGAGCCGCGAGTGATAGCGCGGAAATGTTGGCGCTCAGTCGCGGCCGGTGTCTCCGCTCGTGCCGACGAGCCCCGAATCGCGATTAGCGGCCGCGCCGATTGGCGCCTGAGCGGGTTCCCGCGCAGCCATGTGAATTCACCGGCGGCTGCCTCCCGAGTTGTCAGAGTTGCAACCCCGACTCGGTGGAGCGCGCACTCCCGAGCCCCGTGCACCGGCCATGCGCACCGCCGTCCGAGCGCTACTCGCGCTCAACCTCCTGCAGGTTTGTCAACGTCGGCGAAAGCGCCCGATTTCGCGATCGCCGAGCGACACGTGTCCGCCGACGGATAAGCCGTAACCATCGTGTTTTGCTTTTTTGAAATCATGCCACTAAACCGGGGAGAGATCGGTTTCATTTCTGTTTTTTGGTCACGCGATTAGTCGACATTTTTTCCCGATAATTGGATCTTTTTCGTCGATCATTTCAACGATCGACATCCCACCGATCGCAATGGTACAAAAATTGCACAAACAAGTAAAATATGTTTTAATTACTTGTACGTGCAGGTAAATATATAAAATGAGCTGAGCTGTTTCTAAATGAGCTGACTCTTTTGGCGAGTAAAATATACTTGATCGAAGTACATTTTACAACTGCGTGGAGTTGTATTTATTAAGTTGACTAAATCAGCTGAATGGTCGATTGTTATTTTAACAAGTGAATATTTAGTTGAATCGTGCAAATTTTAATTGATCTTACTGAATCAAATTACCGGTACACTGAATGACTTGCACGGACGTAAAGAAATTTTCGTTCTGCGCTAGTGATTTGCGATACAATTTTCGTAACACTCGAGAGTACTTTTGTTAAACGAGTCGCGTTATCAAAGAGGTAAAACATTGATGCCGCTGGAAAATTACTCCGCGGACTGTCGAGTGCGATATTAAAGGACGTTTAATAGCGGTAAAACGTCAAAAACAAGCTCCCCCGTAGCTGCGCGCAGATATGCGCAAATTATGCAATTATTATAATAATCAGTTTCATCGGTCAATTGATATTTATGAAAACGTATTATGCAAATAATTTGCCACGACTTTTTTTTCTATCATACCATAAAAAAAAAACACACACGGCGCATCTCACTTTGTGCATTAATAATGCATGTGATCAAATACAAAACGTGCTTTGGAAAAACGTTTGCACGTTTTTTTTTTTTTTTTTTTTCTCTTATAATCAATGAACGAAATGAAAATTTATAAATCGAACGGTTTATACCAAATCGATTGGAGTAACGATTAAACCATTATCTCTCTGTTCTACGTGTGCATTATTATAATTGAAAATTATACCGCGAGCTGAATTACTTAATTAAATTATTGCAGTAATTTCTTCCACTTTGTTCTGGCACTTGAAATCGCGGAGAGAAGCGAAGTGCTCGCGAGTGTCGTTGCAGAGCTTTCGACGAGTCAACGTCGCGTTAATTGCTCCAAGTCAATTTCGCGAAATCATTAACCGAGAACTTAAACGTAGCGAATTAACACTTTCGAGATTCAACGTCGACGCTCCGTATAATGACATTAGAAACACGAAATAACGCCAGCAACGTCAATCCGTAACTCCTTTTTTTTCTCTTACTTTTTCTTCTTCTTTTTCTACAAATTCCACACTTTGTAAAAAAAAATCCTTTTCATTATTTATGCATTACTTGCGACAGTCATTGAATTAATTTTGCGCCATAATACGTTAGGATCGCATTAATTAACGGCGCGTTGATACTCAAAAGCTTTGATTACAGCGCGTGCGCGCACTTTTGTGCGCAAATGTCGAAAAAGTGGCCGGGCAAAAAATTGTTATCAAATTGAATCTCCCGCGATTGCCTCCAAATGACTCTCGAGATGGGATTTTAATTGCAAAATCATTTTACAATTACGGCTTCATTCCGCCGCGACAATGCGAGAATGCGAAACAATGCGAATACGTTTCCAGTTCATTTCTCAGTGAATCATTAACGAATTAATCAATCTTTCCATCAGGAGGAAAGTACGCGGATTAGAGCGAGCCGGAAACTTGACGTCGGGGATTATAATAAACGCATTATTGTAACGCCACTGTTGATTAATCTTCGTTGTCACTATCGCTTTTGTTGCCTTGCAAAAAAAGGGAAAAAAATTATGCGGTTATGGAAATAAAATGTTTGGGTGATATTTGAGATGATTGTGGTCGGACAGATTTTTAAGTAAAGGAAAATCACGTAATTAAGTTGTGTAAAGTAAATTCTTTGAATACTTCAGAAACGAAATTGTTGTACGAAACCCTACCTGTTGCATACAGATTATCAGTTAAATAGACAGTGTAGCTAAGAATCGTTAAAGTGGTAAAGATGATAACAGTTTGATAAAATTGTTGAGATTTCTGTATACAAGATTTTTTAAAGCAAAGTAAAACAGAATTGTGTTTGGTAGGCGGAAAGTAGCGATTTTCTGCCTTCATAAACACAGTTTACTTTTTCTGGAGCGGAAAGTCGGAGATTTTCGTATTAGGGAGGAAAACTTGTACTTTCCGCCTGATAAGCAAACCTTAAATGCAATATTTTTTTTACTTGTTACCCAAAATATTTTATGTCACAAGGATAGAAAATCCACGAAAAATTGTAAGTTTTCAATCCTTGTTAAAATAACAATTTTTTGTGTTCTGAGGCATAATGACTTTGTCTACAAAATGGATTATTGTTTGTATTATTGTTATCTTTGATCCTCAGTTATCGTTATTAAACATGACAACATTTAAATGTAAGTATAATAATTGAATTTGAAAATCAAATACTGATCTCTACACTATCATAATTCAAATAATAATCATATTACAGTCGACCAACTATTGTGATTAAAATTAAAATCATCCGAGAAGCGGTACCGATAATTTGTAAGCAGTTGCGTACCTAAATTGATACGCATCGAAAAGCCCACGAGGTGATACACACGCGATCCATTGAATTGTCGGGGAGCTCGGTGTCGCGGGCGCAATACTCGGCTCGGTACGTGAGAAATATCGCGTTTCTCGTTACGCGCTCAACGTTTTTACCAACGATCCTATTCTCGCACGCGGCCGAGCGTTTTTACATACTTAAGCCGATTTCATAGGTTTTTGAAAGCAGGCTCGTTGCGCAACCTTCCTCCGCGTTTTAATTGAAATTTCGCCCGGTAAATAGGTCGGCCTTCTTTTTTTCTCTCGCTTCTTTTCTTCTCGCCCGTTGTTTTCATTCAAACGAGACCATCAACTTTTTGCAACCCGCCGGGGATCGCGATCGCGCCTCGCTGCCGTGCAAACGTGATCTCGTAAAAACATTTGTTGGAACGTTGAAAAGCCATATTAAGAAAAATTGTTGTAACAAATTTTCCTATTTTCATCCGAGAGAAATTTACAATATTTCCTTTTTTTGCCACAAATTTAAATTTGCATCAATCCATCAAAAATCAAAATCAGTGTTCAGAATTTAAATCACAAATTTAACGATCCAAAGTTTTTCTTTCACCGATAGAAATGAAATATGGCATGGTATACCCGAGTCAGGTTTTACGTAGGACAATTATTCTTATTATTATAAAACCACTGCCTAATCCGGCTCTTCCACGGTACACATCGCATGACCCTTATACTGTTATAATACACCGTATTGCAATGGTCTTGACTTGGTTGACACTTAACATATTGGTCCATATTTAAAATACACTGTATTATAAATCCTAGTCATGTTACAATTCCTATTAAAATTTTCAGAAATGTAATTTTTCAATTTCGGAGAAGTTAATAAAAAAAAAAAGAAACATTGGTAACTTCACTCAAATTTATGTAATCACTCCAATCTTGCGCCTTTCAAAAGAAAAATGAATAAATAATTAAAATAAAAAAAAAAAAAAAAGTAGAAAAATTTACTACAACTTTTTTCATCCTTTTCCCCAAGAGTTCGCGAGGTCAGTTGTCCGTAAAAGGCGTTGGCACGCGAATGTCGATCACTGGAAAACGGTAGCGAACGGCGCAACGCGAGAATTTCATCCGGCCCAATGATTCATCTCCCGATGGCGCACAGTTGTGGAAAAGGCCGGACAACTATGTCACGCGTCGCCTTCGCTTATTTATCGCTTTTCTTAACGATCGAAATTGCGCCAATCATTTTTCCGCCTTTTTTTTATCGTCTTGTTTCTCCCGCTTCCCATGATTTCTACAACGACAACAAAGAACGGAAACGATGGCCACGTGATTGAATAAATCACAGCATCCGAAGGCAAAAGCAATACCGCCGGGTAACCGTACCACGGCGTTATTTAAATATAATCCCAGCAGAAATTTCGCGATGACATTTCATCGGCGCGCGTGTTTTACTGCCACTTTTACGACGCTGCCCTCGACATTGCCGTTAGCTTGTGAAGAATAGGTTCAAGGCGAGGGGGCCATAGGTCGTTTTGAAAAATACGACTCGGAACCGTGCGCGCTGGCCAGTCTACTTGTCCTGCGAGTTTTCGAGTCACTTTTGTCAAACTGCTACGAATACTCGCGGCGAAACGGCGGTTTTGCAAAGCGATGTTGAGAGACGTTCTACGAGGCATTTCGCGCAATTTACGTGATTCACCGTGAAACGAATGTTTTGTAAGAAGGAAATGTATTTTCGAGCATGACTCTTAAACCGGAGGATCGTAGAAAGATTATTTTTGGTTTCAGATTTTCGACATTTAAAAGTTTAAGGTTTTAGGTAGGGTTTAAGGTATTTCCAGGAAGACTTGTCGGAAAATTTTGTCACAGTCCTTTGGAAGAAAAATTACCTAGCTTCATAAATTACGTTGCTTCATCAAAATGGCGAAACTACCTGAGAACATTGAAATTCCGCTCGCCTGTTGGTACCATGCTAATTGTTCGTCAATTCGCAAGTTTAAAGCCGAGTAAAGTGTCAAAACAATTGCCCCGAGGTCGACGGTGGAATACCAATCGGCCGAACGGCGTCGTTACTGCCACGGGATACCGTTCGTTTCGCGGCGCCATAAATATTTAATCGCACGCCATCGCGGACCAATGAATTATGACGACTTTTGGCCGAATTTAAGGAGCAGCTGCAATTCGTAGGCCGAAACGCGCGAACGAGAACACGACCAGGTTCGCGCGAAAGGAATACCAAACGAGACGCATTCATTCGCCCCGCGTGACCCATTTGTACAATGGGTCAAATTTCTTTTTGTTGCCTTCGAAAATCTGAGAAGACCGCAAAAATCGGTTTTCAACGTATCAAAGATGAAGGTAAAATTGTTGTTGCTTGATACGTTAATTACTATCGTGAATGAATCACACGAACTACAATTTTTATTTTTCGTGAACAAAATTATTTCCAATTTAGATTCATTGAGAAATGAAATTACGCTTAATTTCATTGCTAAAAAACGTTGCAAATTATTGACCACATTTTTTCTTCGATTCTTTACAACAACTTGGTTAAAGTTCTTCAGCGAATCAGCCGTACAATGATTGGTTTCAATAAAAATTTGATTGGTTCAACCTAAAATTTGAATGATTCGGTCGAACCTTTTTCTCGGCACACTGGAATAATTAATTCAAGCCAAAAGGGTTATGGGAAAACTGTCATAACCAATCGCACGCGATGATTAACGATCAGAGATGAAAGTCCGCGGTCGGTGCGCACGGTTATTTATAAATTTGACCGCCCGCCCGATATTGAGCGTTATTACAGATCGCCGCGCGCAATCATAGGTGATCATACGTGCGACCGCACCATTAATACTCGCGACTCTCTAAAAGGTTCTGCTTAATTTCATTGGCAAATTTCTCTCGGTCACGCAGCCCCCTTTCCGCTATTTCCCTTTACCCGCGTTCTTTCGCCTACGTACATTGGTAATTTAACATTTTTTCGCGAACTCTTAATGAGGAAAAGTATTATTCATTGTTTTGCCTTCCTTTTTGCAAAGTTCTATATAATTTATGAATGATTCGAAATAACTGCAACGAAGTAAAAAACATTTAAGAAATTACAATCCAGTAATGTAAAAAATTAGTAGTTAAAAAAAAATATATATATATATATATATATATATATATATATATATATATATATATATATATATATATATAAAAAACACATTTTTTTATATATTTTTTTTACTCTCTTACAATATTTAATATAATAGTTTTTATTTATATTTAACACCATTTTAATAGACTCAATTTATCAAAAATTCTTTCTTTTATACATCTCTCGCTGCCCCCG
>JABFOV010000440.1:0-38684 GCA_022817685.1 Aradophagus sp. ZL-2020 | reverse complement strand
GAGTTATGTTGAAATGAGTTATTCATATTTTAGATTGAAAATTCGTGAATATAAATTTGATGAATGTATCAACTTGTCTTCTGGAGTTAAACTGCATTTGAAATATACTCGTCTTTTAAATTCATATTTGAGAGAGAGATTAGATAAGACATTTTTCGCACATAATAACTGACTTGGTAACACTTACCAAAACTTGTATCAAAAGCTGATCAATATTGTTTCATAACAAATTCTGCCTAAAATTTTGTTCAAAAAATAATTTCGTTAATAGTTAATGACAACGACTTGTTATTAAAAGACAAGTCCAATACATAACACTTCTTGTGAATTAAAAATTAAATATTTGAACAATTTTCAAGTATTTACTCAAAATTGTACTTAAAAAGCAAAACATTCTACGAATAAATTATTTTAGACAATGTTTAATAACGAATGTATTTTTAAACATTGTCAAATGTTTTCTTAAATAATTTCTGCGAGAACATTTGCTTTAAAATAACAGCTTAAGCAAATACTTAATAATAACAAATCCTTCCCAGTGCAAATGATTCTAGGATAATTTCTAAAAGTGTCTACGTTCTAAAAAAACTTTTAAAGTTTGAACTCACAGACTTTTTCAGATCTCTTTTATATTTTACGAGACAAGTGATTGCATTCTTTTTAATTGTAATTTTACATTCCTTCTTACATCTACAAATGTAATTATCGTATCAATTTCACTACACATAATTTATTTGGATACCTATATAATTTCCGATATTGATTCGTTACGTTTCACTTCAATTTAACATTCGCTAATAGCAAAACAGCATACACGCACAATTTCGAGAGCAGGAGGGTGGCGCCATTGTGATTTCAACGTTTATTCACGTGCGTTTGAGCAATTTCACGTGCGAAAACGTGCTTGTTTGTGACGAGAAGATATGCAACGTGTATTATGGCAGCTTACTCCGCGTTTGAGCGATTCACATCAAAACCATAATCAGCCGAAAATTGTAGACAATCCAGCGGCGAAACTCTTATTTTTTTTTTTCGCCACAAAAATCAAACCATCGCGCAACACTTATCTACAATTACAACGACGCGTTTGCGAGTCGCTTGATCCTGTGCTCGAGTACTTCTAATTTTCGCGACGCAAAGGCAACGAAAAGCCGAGAATAACGAGGAACGGCATGAATAATCGCCGAGTATTAGTCGTTCGTTTTCTTCGCCGGTATTTTCTTTTTCGTCCTTGTACAACATTCGCAAGGATACCGCGCATTCTGCGCGACATTTGTTCGGATTCGTGCATTAATGCAGCAATTTCTTTCGTAACGCTCCTAGCAGTGATATACACGGGTATCATAAAATAGATATGCCATTCGAGTTATTCGGGACGAAGCTAACGATAAGCTCGTTTTCATCCGCTCCTTTTTTTTCCCACGCTTCCCGCGCTTTTTCCTTTTCTTTGTTTCACGCGGGAATTAAAGATCCGCACATCCGAGGGAAAATATAAAAAAGTGAATAAAATAACATTGAGTGCGCATCGGGGAAGAACGAGGCTGAAAGCAACGACGGCTGCTACAAAACCCCGGGACTATAAAGTAAACGAGAGAGATGTAATCTCCGCCGTGGCCTTAATTAAGCCGTCAAATCCAACGGTCCGTATTTCTAAACATGCAAACTCGGGTGTACATAAACGCCGCGGCAGCGCCAGAAACTGACTGATTTGTTGAAAGAATTCGAAGTTCACGGCTTGATTGCCGGGAAACAGACGCACAATGTTATCGCCGGTACGAAAATGAAAGAAAGACGACGGCCAAGTGTTTCCCTCTTCATCTGTTTTTCTTTTGTTTTCAGGCTTAATTTTTTATTCTGTTTGTATAATAACAATTTTGTAATTACGCTTTCTTTTTTTTGTATAATGAAAATTTAGTTGCCAAGTGTTTTTAACTTTGTTCTTTTTTTATACATATATATATATAGTAACTGTTCATGCAATTTTACAGATAACATACACATCGTGCCTCGAATCTGCTAGTTTTTACATTTTCAATTTAACGAAACAAGTCGTTTTCATTGACCTGCATACGAAACAAATCTTCCGGCATAGTTTGACCTTTTCACCTTATTGCAGGCTATTCCTCGTCACGCTGCCGAAAACGTCGGTTAATTGTGTGAAATGATCTGCGAAATGGCTTTATGTCGCCCATAGAAGTTTATGTTTTCTCATCTGACGAGTCTCGATCGATATAGCTCTCGATTATAATGAAGTTAATGTTGTAGACTATTCATCGTTGCGGAAGAGAATTATACATTTACGTCTGTTCGTATTCATTCGAGGCGATTGCTTCATCGGTAATAAAAAGGGAATATATTTTATGTTGACAGTCAATTTCTATTATATTTAAATACAAGAAAAGTACAATTTAATAGTGCGATCAAGTAGAAGTATAATTGGCGGTCACTATAATCTTTTTATGACATTGACAGATTTTAGAACAAGAAACGCGGTTCGACGAATCAAATTGAAGCGCGAAAGCAGCGATTAATCAACAATAAGAAAAAAGCTACGCATGTTATAACTTCGCGGTAATATTCCGATTGAACTGAGATAAAATACAACCATTTGGGTTGTAAAAGCCTGACGTTTTAGGTCAGGCTTTACCTCATAGAACAATGTAATTTAACAATTGAAAAGATCGTACATAAGAAATTTGTGGCAGATTGTTCTTTTAAACATTATAATGACCCGTAAACTATTTCCGAATTACATTGTTGAATGGTTTAAACGGTTTTTCAATGATTCGAATAGTTTTTTTCATTGTGAAACAGAAGGTAGTTAATACTTTCGGTTTATTTGAAATAAATGAAATGTAAAATTAACGTTGCACATAAAATACTGACTAGAAAAGTCGTTTCAGATGTGGAGGCAAATTCATTGGTTTGAATTCAAAGTTCCACTTTAATTTTACAGTTTATATTCTTCGAATTTAAAACTTCTTTTATAGTGAAATAACCCGTGTAAAAATGGGTCATTTTTTGACCGCTAAAGCGTAAAGTTGCTGGTCAAAAACTGGACTATTTTCACTTGGGAGTTCAAATGTTAATCGGATATTACACCAGCATATATAAATTTACGTTTATGTTACTTTTCTAATGTTAAAGCAACATGTGAAAGTATATTGAATTACAGTTTTGTACGTAAAATTTAGTTGAAAGTTGGCTCAAGCTGAAAAATGTTTCCTGTGTTTACTCCAACAAAATGCTTCATACATTATACGTATGATATACTGACAAGAGAGACATGTCCTGTTAATATATGTACACAGGCATACAATATACGCCACGTTCTATTAGAATATATAATTTTAAATATGTATGAGTGTACATTAAAACCAGTAGATTATTTTAACTGATTATTCATGCTAATACATAATAAAGTATAAAAATAATAAATTAAAACGTATGTTTTTCCAAAAAAACTATTTTATTTATTTGTATAAATAATCATAATATAGCAACTTTTACATGTAACTGTTATTATTTTTTGATAATTATACAGTTCTAATAAATTTTAATTATTTCTAAACAAATTTTTTAATTCTAAATATAATTTTAATTGAATTCTAATAAATTTAATTGAATTTTATTTTAATTGTGTATTAAAGGGTATATATTCATTGGATCTAAAATTATACAGCAAAAATGATGAACGAAGTAAAAAATTAGTTGCGAAGAATGGTGCTAAAAAAAAGAGGAAAAAAATCATGACCCCGTGAAAAGAGAAAATTACGCGACCTTTCAGTTTTATTACTGCAATTTTGTCAGCTAATTATATTAAACTAAAATTATACTACATTAACTTTCAATGTAATTCGATTTTTGATGTCGACTCTCGCTGAAATATTTTAAAGTAATAAAAAATTGTAATCAACTAACGTGATCTTGCGAATTCGTGCCAGGTGAATATTAAGCGCGCTCTTATTTGATTATACATGAACTATCCGAATAATTTGGAAACGTGTTAATAAACCTATCATACTTTAGACTCTAATAGCACGTGTAGCAAATACGAAGACGCTGAATAAATTAAAGAAGTTATCGATTTGTGTATTTATATATACGGGGAACATTTTTTTTGTTCTCAACGCATTTGCTGGTCTAAAAACGTTTGAAATTAAAACTAATATAAATTATTTGCACAATATTTGCTGTTCCGAAGACGTTTTAAATTAATGAATTAATAATAACTTTCTATATTTCTTTTATTTTCCGGACTATTTCCCTCTGCGATAAAAATAATAAACTGGAATATATAGCAATAATTTTCAATGCAATCCAAACGTTTCAAACGTTTGAACTTATTCTAATAAAAATTTTCATTTTCATTTTGATCGTTCAATATATTTTTAATGTAACATTTACATTTATATAGAGATGCAAAAAACGTCATTTAAAAAACATTAATATGTTATTCGAAGTTTGTAAGTCAATAGCGACTTAATAATTTATTTTCATTGACGTGTCGTCATTTACCTCATTATTTCATGAAAATTTCTCGATTATACTGGGTGAAATTATTTTTAGTTGCATATTTGAAAGATGAAAGTAAATGTATTAAAATTGAAAATTGCAAATCAATGTTCAACGAAACAAAAAGCAAAAAAATTTTTTAAAAAAGTACTTTGATGTGAAATTTTTTTTATTTTACCTAGAAAAGAATGAGGAAAAAGTGGGCAAAAATTTTTTTTATGGACAGAATTAAAGATTGATGGAAAAGATTGATTGCGAATTTAAAACTATTTTTTTTGTATTCGAATAAAGCAGTGCAAATTCCTTTTATCACTTCGGATCGTTTAATTGAACTTTATCGAATTTCGCGGCATTCAATTGAATAATTATGGCCATGTGCTGCATATAATGACCTAAATTGATACACATTTTCAATTGCTTCGCCGACTTAAACGATTCTACGAAAAATTCATGGAGCTTATTTTGGAAAACTGTCGTCGCGAAGGTCATCCTTTGCTCAAGCCTCGCATCCCGGGTGTTAAGGATTACGCAATAATCTATTTATTAAAGCCGTAAAAGCAATTCGGCGCACCGGAATAAAAGAATCATGCGTTCATTTGAAAGAGACGCTGGCTTGCCTGTAGTTTTCAGTTTTTAAAAGCGGCAACTTAACTATTTCGTGCCGTAGTAACGTCTTTGTCATCTAAAAAATTCAGCGAGACGGCTTCCCCCGAGGATACTGAATTTTGCCGCAGCAGTGAGGCTTTCATTCTTACTCATAAATACTCTTGTTCATCTTATAATAGATTTATCGACATGATAATGTAAAAGCCAAGCCGTGAATAATCCATATCACCTAATTTTGATTGCTCGCATTTACTTACCATTATTTTGAACTTTGACTAGCTATTCAACGCGTACGTTATCACGTATGAAGCACAATAAAATTGCAGCCGAAATTGTTAAAATTACATATTGATAAAGATATTATTTTCGAATGAGAAAGAAAACAATACTTAACAATAATAACCTCAATTAAATAGTAATAATGAAAATATCTTTAAATAAAAAATCTACTTTTCAGTGATGGTAAATGTTAACCTTTTTATTACTGGGAGCAGACATTATTTTCAATCAACAATTACATGTTCCGACGTAAGAAATGTTTTACTGTTATTACAACTATCAGCAAAATTCACTGATACCACAGTCATTTAACCTGGTTAACGCAAAAGTGTACACCCAATACAATTTTCATTAACTCTTATTTGTGTTGGAAAAATTCACAACATTTTTCTTTCTTATTTATCTAAACCGGCATAAAAAATTGCCATTTTCATCGATGCGTAACGCGCGAACAACAGTTTCTACGCGGGAAAAACGTCCGCCGAGGAACGCGGTGTCGGTATAACGAATCTGCGGTCACAAACTTGCTCATTAGCAGCAAATAAATCCAGGACAACGCGGGCTGACAAATAATTTGATCAGAGGCACCAAAGAAGTGCGGAGTAATTGATAATAATAAGTTGAATTACGGGCGATTGTACAGGTAATTGAAAGAACGAGTGTTACACACTTTCCGCCGCGCTCCCGCCCCGGACTCGGTTCCTTCCTTTTTCCTTCGGCCCTCTTTGTCCCTCCCGCTCGGCTTCTCTCTTCATTTTCCCCCGTCCTTTGTAATAGCCTCGCGTGTTTTTTGTACCCCCTGCTCCACACAAAGTGGACCAGGTTCGATCGATGCCGGCGCACTCCCGGCAGCGCACCGCTGCCGGCCGCCCCGCGCTCCTGTAATCGTATTTCATCGCATTGTATCGCGTATTTCATCGTACGACCCCAATGCATCGCTTTGTATCGTAATTCGTTTCTTTTTTTCCCCGCCGCTGTCCCTGTCGCTTTTACATGCCCCGCCGTTTTGGTTTCTGCCATTTCGACGGGCGTACTCGCGCGCGCTCGGCAAATATGCCCGGCATTTGCCTTTATGATCGTTCAATTTTTCATGAAACCCGCCGCTTTTTGATTCGACATGTTGCACGCATTACAAATTGATATCCGAACGAGCAATCTTCCACTTCGTTAGCGGGCGAAAAAAATGCGACGCGCGTCGCCGGCCACACGAAATGACACGCACGGAAATGCGCCCGCGTGAACACGCATGCCGGCGCACGTACGTGCGCAGGCCATTGTTCCACGGCCATTGAGAACCCCTGTCAACTCGCCTCCTGGGGAAACATTATTTATACATGACGCCAAGTCGGATACTCTATAGCCCCGAAATGACGAGCTGCAACTCTCGCGGCAATTTCCAACTGAGCCTCGAACGATCTTTCAGCATATTGCACCGGTTCCGATGTTAAAGGTTGCCGTAAGAGCGGAAAGAAACGCAAAAGCGTTCGAGTCATTAATTATTCCTTGACTGTGATATTGAGTTAGGCTGCCTTTTAAAGTAGTTAGGTTACGGAATACGGATGGCGCGGGGGGAGCTCGGGCTTCGTGAGTCTCTTTAACGCCGGCTCACGTAGCAGACCTGGTTCGACGTTAATGAAGTTCAATTATTTACGCCGTTTATTGATATTTAGTTCAACAACTCGTCGCTCAACGCGACGCCTTTGTATTCCACGCCGAGGAATCGAACAATGCCGCAAATTAATATTCATGATTCCGATGATCCGACGTTGGGTTCAACGATTTTGTCATCGCGGGATAGTTATTAGCGGTGTGTATAAGCGCTACGCGTTGGTACGGTGTTAAACAAGATGGTTGATGACACAAAATGGCGCCCGTTTGACGCGTACGATGAAATCTAGTTGAACGGGTTTGAAATGATTAGCGAGTCGTCAGGTACGTTGACTTTGACATCGCGGGATAATTATCCAAGTTATATAGTAGCGTCACGCGATGCAAAAGTCGTTAAACAAAATGGACGTGGCCACGAAATGGCGTCGATCGAGCGGTTACGATCAAGTCCCTTCAAACGCGTCTGAAATCGCGTCGATTTTATTTTTGCCTAAAACAATACGTTGCCGGGCCATTGTTGTGAAAGTATCGTTAATTTTCGGTAATGCTATCGAAGCAATGTCGAAAATCGAAACCCAATTAACCGTAGATTTAGATATTCCTGTCACGACTCGAGTAGCCGGGTATTGCACGACGCGTTATCAACCGGCTGTCACTGAGCGAAATTTAATTTCGTTCGGCGAAATGCAATGAGTCCGACGAATGACACGTTGAATGAAGAGCCTCTAATACAGTATTAAAAACTCGCATGACTCATTCACCCGTTCTTTCATTCATTTCTAATTTTTTCATTAACAAAATTGCCGGGCCGAATTGACGGCTGATGATACCTGACGTGTCAACCTCAGCCGACTGAAATTAAAATGACGAAGGTCCGCGAAGTGCAACCAATTGCCACCGTGAAAAATCGACGATTACGAGAAAAAGTAATTAAATACATTATGTGGCAATCAATTAAAAGAAAAAGTAATAAACTGCGTTCGAGTAGCGACGTGACGTTTCAATATCTTGATATCTCGTTAATGTGCAAATTTGTCCGCTCAGGATCACTCTAACATTTTATAATTAAGTTTTATAAATATTAGTTCAGTAGCGGACTCTGTGTTGGTAAATACTACAAGCTGTGGAATGCAAATGTTATTCTAGGCTGTGAAAAGGTGAACAAAACCGGTATCGATTAATGCCACGAAATCCATTCAAACTAGTTCTGCGTATCGTGAAAGACACAATGACCAGTTGACAAGTATCTACAGTTGTTTTTTCTTTTCCACGTTATTTTAACGGCTTTTTGGGTTGTGAAATTTTGACAACTTGATTTTTTCCCCTCCGTCGTTTTGAAATTGCGACGAAGCGTGTGTATTGATTCGCGCGAAACGCTTCAAGTCGGGAGAAAAAAATATTATCTCAATTTTCGAGCCGTGCAACGTCGTAGAAGGGAAAATGTTGTGTTACGGCGCCGGCACCGTGAAATTATATACGAAATCGCGTCGTTCGGCCGTACCGGCAATTAAATGCATTTTTATAACACGCTAGTAATTCGTTGTTCGAATGGAGTGCGATGTAATAAATAGTTGTTGCCTCGTAGCAATTATTAGACGATAAACTAAACTCGCGAGTTTCGAACGTTGTACTTATCGAAGAGTGGAATGTATAGTCTGTTACTTCGCTGAATTATAATTCATAATTCGTATTACTTTTATCGGTCACATTATTCCTATAAAACTATGCACAATAGTCAACGTATCCAGCTCGATCGCTTAACAGGAAATAAAGAAGTTGAACTTCGCGAACGTGGACTGTAACACTTGGAACCAGTCAATTAGTTTTACATACCTCAAACTTTTTCGTCTTACGTATTATTCAAGAGTTAACTCAATAATTCAGCGAGAGTTTTACTTTATATTGAACTTTAATTTGGAAAACAGAGACTTTAATGTCAGCGTTGCGATAATAAACGGCGTCGCTGAAGGATGTAGATTCATTTATTAATTGAATTGACTATTTTATGATTCAACATCAAATACGTAACGCAATGCCTTATTTGTGTTATGATCTTTACGGTTCATTGACTCGTGAAATTTTATTGATGAATGAATGTTATGATTTTAGACAAACAATTGCAATTACGAAACGATATCAATCGACAGCCAAGTACGTAATGCAATTCGCTGAATCATATGGGTATAAATTATATGAATTCGAGAAATATTTTAACGCGAATGCCATTCTTATTCAAACGCACACATTGTATTCCATATTTAAACTCGTGTGTACATCTAAATCATCGCTTACTGCGAATAAATACATTTTAATGTACGCCGCGAGCATACATAAAATGATAAACGTAATGAGAAGTTCAGGGAACATCAATTTCCATAAAGACGAAAAATTAATGAGAATGGGAATTCACGTGCAGATAATGTTATTTAACCGTGCAAATAACTTCCACTGACAAAACGTGCGTAATGTCTTCTTTAACATCGTCAACGTACGAATATGAGTGGCGCATATTGCTGCGCATACATTTCTGCAAATGTTTCCTCGGCACAATGAAAAGAAAAGTGACTGCAACCTGGCTCACAACAAACAATAACATCTTGTCGCGAAACGCTCGCTGCCTGATAAAATTGTCTACGCCGAGGCGGCGCAGCTCCGACAATTTACCTACGATAGGAAAATTGTTGTTATTTACATCGCTTTTAAACTCATGCACTATTCATCCAGCATGTAACTGAAAATGACGGTACAACGGCACGACACTTTGCATGAATTATACCAATTTTCGTGATATCACTTTCATAACAGTCTAATATCCAGCGCTAATTGATAAGTGAACACCGAAGGGTCGATGCTTGATTCAGTTACGTTGGCTCCAACAGTTACGAACTGTTTAATCTATTTACACTAATTGATTTGCATCGATAGTACGTTGCTTTCACGTCATCAGTTGAACTGTTTTAAGGAAAAATTACGGACCGCCAGACCTATTACGTCCGAATTTCGATCGTTCGGAGGGCACCCGGACGCGTCCGTTGGGACTGATTACTCGTCTGACGAGGTAAAAGAAAGGCCACGCGCAGGGGGGCGAGTTTGTTCGATGTTTACCGCGATGCGCCAAGTACCGTTCGATTTTTGCTCCTAATCAGAGCCCGCGGTTGTTTCTCGCATTAAACACAGCGGCTCGGCTCCCATCGTAAATCAATTAGCCTAATAACCCGAGCCGCGAACAAAAAGTGCCCGCCATTTCGGGGCGGCAATTTCGTGCTCGAATTTCGAATATCGGCCGTGTTTGTCGGCGCTGTACATACAAGCGTACAAGGCGTAATGTTTCGCGTTTGCTAACATGCCCGGGTGTCGGTTTAATTGGTGTGGGTGCAACACGCGTTTGTAAGTTGGGTAACGATTTTCATAAGCGGTTGCGAGGGGTCTGGCAGGGCGCAATTGATATTTTCGGTCGGCCCGAGAAATACGATTTTCGGCGTGTTTGCAGCTTCCAAATGAGTGAGCGGGATAGGGAAGAGCCGAGATGGACGGAGATCTTCCATTGTCCGGGCGAGCTTGTTTCAATGCAGATGAGCCGCGCACATAGACAATGGACCCCGTGTACATGTGGCTTTCTGCTCGCCAACTCGGCGAGTTATTTCCCCGGGTTTTCGGTGCGCTGCGACGACGCTGATAATGGCGGCTCACGCAACCTTTGAGCACCACTGGCGCCTTACGTACGAGCCAACAAGAACCAGTACGTACACTTATGCGCCACGTTGGCCGTTACCTGCTTCGCCGCAGCCAGGCAGCTTTTTCCATTCATCTCGCCAAGCCCGGCTAACGAGATAAAACAAAAGACCCCACTCGCCTCGGCTTCACCTGTTTATTTTCGTGCACGGCCTCGCGTTTCGAACGAAAAGTTATTCAGATCGGCCGGTGGCGGCATTCCGGTGCATAAGGTGATGATAATTAAAGTGGCGTTATTTGCGAAGAAACGGCCGCACAGTGGCTATCTGATGGCACGGCGAACGGTACCACGGCGAGGTTCGCCGGGCGTTCGCGTTGTTAAGCTTCGAGTGTTTGATTGTTCGTAAAAACTGCGTCCCGGAAGAGGACGGGAGCGGGGCGAAAGGAGCGAGGACGGAGGGAAAAAAGCGGCGGAGGAATAATGCAGCGCCGCGTCGAGTTTTAATCATAAGTCCCCTTTTCGCTTCAAATACAATATTCTAATTTATCGCCTCGTTCATCGCGACGTGTGCAAAGTTGATTAAAACGCTGTTCATGCTGGTATTTACGCCCGAAATGATTCTTGATAAAAGTATTGGCCTTTTAGGAGGCGGCTTTTTGAATTTAAAATGATTGCTCGGCACGGGAGGACGAAAAAAAAATGCATTACTTTAACTCAATCGAAATTGAAAACGTTGTTGCTCGTAAAAGCCTCGTAAGTTTTCATTTCAAAATGCGCGCTTGATAAAAGTGCATTTTTGAGGTGACACATTTTTCTTGCCCCGGCTTTGTAAGTAGGTTGCGCACACGTCGGCGTAAAAATTACAAAATCAATTTCGCGCGGGATTTCGCGATGACGCGAGCCGCGTTGGCGCCGTGGTTGCGAAGCCCGCGTCCTCGCGATTAATATTGTTTGGCGAAAACGCAAAAGTCATTCCCACTGTTTCGAGTAATTGCATGCCGGATTCAACTTGCACGATTTAGCCCTGATAATTAAAGTTGATTATTCCAAAGGATATCTTCAATTGGATAGCGTTTACGGAATGCGCACGAAACTTGTTCATATCAGGCAGCGCTCTTTGTTCAAGTTTGCCAGTCGTACGGCGATTAGCGTGCTCTACTTGTTCAATAATTCAATTACTTCGAAGCAACTTGCGGTCACCGCAGACGATGGTGTTAATATCGTCTGCGTCGTGTACCTTTTTTCCTCGCGACTAGTTTGGCTTCCTAATGTTGAGCGGTTTAATGCATCGCCACGCGAAAATTCAATTTATTTGGACATGACAAACCGGTTAGCCGTCGGCTAGAATGGATTCCAACTAACCGAAAAAGATGATTAAAAAGCCCGGTGGCTCCAAGTTCGAAACAATTATCGCGTAATGAATTGACAAAACTTTGACGGAAATTCATTTAAGTGCTCGCGAGGAGCTTTATTCGAAACTTAACCATCTCTGATTATGACTGGCTGTCGAGAACTAGGAAACAAGTTTCGGTACAACGGCATTACGGCGAGCCCGCGATAGGGTCTAATGCGTAACAACGAGTAAAGTTGACTCTTTTCACTTGCAAAAGTGCACCGGTCGTTGGCTGGAAATGCGTTATTCCGGTGAAAACAAAGCGAAGGTCGGCGGAACAATACCGCGAAAAATCTTTTGTCGAACGATTTGCTCGACTTATGAAACCACGCAACTTTTGCGCGGCGCCTGCGCACCGCCGATCTCGGCTCGATCCGATAAACTTTATTGTAAATTGATGGGCAAATTCACGCGCAATGCTGGAACAATATTAATTTCGACTTGGGCGAAACTTTTTGATTAAAGGAATACGCGCTAATTAATTAAAATACGCCGGCGGAAGTGCGCCGAGCGCATGCTTCTTCGCCAAACGGCTGATGATCCATTCATAACTTTCGGCAACTCGGATCGTGAGTTGCGATTAAACAAAAATCCCGGCTGTTTCGAATAAGTAGAAACGAGTGCAAAGTTCGTGACGCTCATGCATATTTAAAACCTTTTCCAAAGGCGACGCAGGATATAAGAAATGATATTATTGGGTTACAGTCTAAAGACAGTCGCTTCGAAAGTTCCGCTAGAATCATCGTGCAAACGTGATGTACGTCCCGAACTTTACAATATATCCCCGGCAAACTTTGTTTACACGAACATGTAATTTGAATTGTGTAATCTAAACAACTGTCAATAGTTTTCTCACTATAGATATTCGCCACCTCGTGCGAGCGGACTGCTGAAATTTCGGGCAACGAGTCAACTCGTTGTGAAAAAAGGTAAAAGCAAATATCGGAATCCGTTATTGCTTGAGCGATTCGAATGACAAATTTAAAACAGTGCTCGAAAGGTCTTGAACCGCGCGTCATTCAGGGAAATCGCCGACGCGAAACTTTTTTCCACGTGAAAAGTCACGTAAGGACGGCCCTTTTTTGTCATTATAATTACCATTATTTCGTCGGGATTACGTGCTGACACGGAGAAGTCGTTTCAATCAAGCGGACCAACAGATGAGGACGGAATACTGTAAGCGGCCATTGTTCTTCTGCGAGCGATGTTTACAAGTTTAGTTGCATAAAAGCGCGCGCAGAAATAAGGCAGTGGAACGAGAGAGGCCGGTTGAAAAGGAGAAGAATAATGGAGAGAGAATGGGAAGGAAAGGAGGATGGAAGGAAGAAAGGAGGAACGGTAGGAGAGAATACACATTTCGGAACCAAGTGACCCCACGAAGCCGTAAATAATTCAGAAACTACCATCGCCGGGGCGCACTGATGCGAACAGTCACAACCACCACCCACATCCACCGGCGACTTTTACCTTTCCGATCCTGCCTTTGACTGGCGTTCGTTTTTGCTGCTTGTCCATCGCCATGCCTCATCATGTTACTTTTATTGCTTCCTCAATATTTATTTCCGGCATTTTCGAACTCTTTACTCCGTTTGTATTATACATATCGTGTTCCCCGATGGCGACATCGACATGCATTTTTCAGCCTCTGTCGTGTTTTGATTTAATTTCTATAACATCTGTCGAATCTCCGCGATCGGATGACGCACCGCATCTCTGATTTCGATGATCAATTGATTTTCGTACGCTACACTTACAAAACATATTCCGTCATAATGGACGGATTATTCGCATAATAAGGGGATTCCCTGCTTAATATTCGGATAAAATGTATTCCGATTAATTTGAGTGTAAAATCCTTTCCAAGTTTTTTAATCTTGTTGTAGGAGCAGTTCTTCTTGAATTAAATCAATACTTTCTCATATTACATCAGATGTTTTTGTGATGAGTACAATGAAGGAACATGGAATATGATTCATACGACGGAAAAGAGTATAGATTGTAAAAAGTTGTACGGAACGTAAATAAGTCGAATTAATAAGTTGCTTTATTGTTTTCGAGGTAGACAATAATTATAACTTTTGGAGATCAGTATGAATAATACGATTCTCTTGATTGGAACCAAAATTAGTTTAAATGCTACTCTTGAAAATATGAAATAACAACTGAAAAGACGAATTGACTATTAACAAGGCTAAAAGTTAGCATCATGAGAATGATTCTCCGATCATTGATTATAAATGGAATTCAACAATTAATCATTTACAAAACTAGTAAATTCAATTTATAATTTCAGAAGTCAAGTACACAAAAACGTACGGAATGATTTTATTTTCTTACAGCATTTTTTATACATCAAACACAAAACAAATGCGTCGTTATGAAAATGAATTTTTCTGAAAGAAATGCTACAATGCGAAAATGTTCTTGTTATAAATAAGTTATGTCTTCGTGAGCGGCTGTAACGAAGAACAATCTTCAACCAGTTCCGTTTCGTTTGAACAAGTCGTTTATTTTTACGAGATCAAGTGAGCAGCGCGGAAACTCGGGAACGCTACTCCCGGGATAAATTTACAGCGATTGTTTGTAATTTTTAGCAACTGATTGCCGGGATTTTTAGGCTCGACATACAAAGCACGGCTTTCGGGCGATAAATCTTAGCGCGAAATACCCAAAATGTGTGAAATTACTCGTTTGACAAACCACTGCGAACATAAATCAGTCGAAACTGCCGGCCTGCAGCCGGAAGGAAGAAACTGGTTTTCTCTGATGCATTGTTCTATAATTTCACTGTCCATTTGCTCACGCGGCATTTATCAAATATATTCTACACTTACATCCTTATTGATGAAAGTTACATATTAATGCGAATCCGGATTGTCAGCACTTACTCGCAATTGTTAGACGTCGTCCGACGAACGAATTAAATTCAGTCGACGAGCACGGCGCGTTCATACATAAATTACCTCGAACTTGGTTATCGATTGAGGTGTAATTAAAAATATCGTGCAACTTGCCAGCAGTTGATTCGCTTGATGGAACGATTGTTCAATCGGGTCATCTGGTAACGCGGATTCGCAAAAACTTCAATTAATGTCAATGGTACGTATTATGAGTCTCGACAAGGATATCGGGCCTCTTTAAATTTGTTTGCTTCGTAATTGATAATTATAACTCGACAGCAGCAATGGAACATTTAAAGTTATAATTAGGCTAAGAACAATCGACAACTTCGGTGCAGCTTTGAAAACGTTTGAAACTTTCATCTTACTCGGTGCTTCACTCCTTAATTATATATATTTCATGGCGTCAGTGTGCACGCATTATCGAATGCTCGGTGTCTGATGATCCCTTTATTTTTCCGAATCAAATCTGTCATTATAGTATTGTTTTACGCATTTTAAATGGATGTACCATTTGTTTGCTCCGAAATGAAATAAAAATGTGGTGCGTTATAAAATTTTTATACTTTAATATTTTAATTTGTCTGGGCCAATAGATTTACATTACAAATTTCTTATTGTTAAAAAAAAGAAATGTGTTACTTTTCAAGCAAAAAATAATTACATTAAAACAAATGATATGAATTTATTATACGAATTAGATCTAGATATACGAATTATATCTTTAACCAGTCAAACTTACAATTCTTCGTTTTTAAAACAAGTAAATCTATTATGTCGCATTTTTATTGCAAATTGATGTATTAATTATTGAAAGTTTAATAACAATTTAGGAACAAATATTTCATTTATTTCTGCGAACAACATTGAATTAATTCTATCACCCCAAAATAACGCAGTTAGAAACAGCAACTGTTTCGTAATTGCTTGATTAATATCAGTTTGACAATGATGAGTGATATGGGTAAATAAATAATAACTGCTATTCCATTGTTCAAAGAATAAATATTTATTAAACTTTTAACGTTTTCGACATCACGTTTACGCAGTTTTTCATATTAAACTGCAGGCCGCATAGATGCAATATTTTTGAAACGTAAGTGATAAGAACAGAATTTCAGGGGAAAAAAAGCTGTCCGTGTACATTTGCATATATCATTTAAAAACGTCTGTGTATCATATTGTTCTAGCAGAGGACTTTTGCAAACTGCTATTTAAGTGGTACACAAAAATATTGTGTAAAACTCTGATGTAGGACTTCGTTATTCATCCGCATGACCTCCTTTTACGAGAATAGTTTTAGAGGATTGTACATCGCGATGAAACATAATATTACTTTTGGAAATAATTGTTCATTACATTCACCGCTTTAAAATTAGCTTCTAATTATTCTTTAGTGTCGAGCTTCTGCGTAAAAGTAATTTCGTCTTATTCAACATTTCACATTAATTAACAAGCTATAATTTGTATTCCATAGGTGACGAAATTACATTGAACTTTTTATGTAGAGCTGCATGTAATTAGACGCTTTATTTAATTAGGCCAAATATATGTAAATGATATATCATCTGAATAATTAGTAGTCAGAAATAATATTGAGCAGACGGCAACTTGAATAATAAATTAAAAGTGAAAGCAATAAATAATGTCAACACAGACTGACATGGATTGTCATTTTCACAATTGAAGCTGTAGATTTAAACATGCTTAATCAATTGTTTATCTGGAAATTGCGATCAATCTTTTACTTTTAATAACTTTTCACATCAGCATTATGATATAGTTATCGTTATGATTAAAATTGTGGATTCACTTCATTTCGGTTTAAAAGCGAACAACATTTAATTAATAAACCACTTCTATCAAAATAACTGCAGTAAAAGAAACAGCTTCGACCAAAGAGATAGAACGCAAATTGATTCATTCATCATAATTTTATTTAAATTTGACAATTTTATTTATCGTTTTCGGTATAATACTTAAACCTTGTAAAGCATAATCTTGAATCAGATTATTAAAATACTTGCAAAGTTCCAGAAACATTTTGAAATGGGTTATAAAACTTTTCAACAAAATACAGCAACATGAAGAAAGTGAAATTAAATAATTCCGACGAGCGGATACGCAGTAATCCTTTGGTTTTACATCCTAAACTTGATCCGTAGAAAACTTTTGTATCAACACCTTATACACCTAATTTGCCGTAAGATTCTGTGCGACATTATATTAACGGTACGATCTTTGTCTATGACGCATAACGTAATTAATGTACAACTTTTCGTGCAAGGTACGTGCACGAAAGATATTAATCTTAAATGCTCTTACCAACATGATACTACCCCCTTATCAATAATCCTTTAGAAGTTTTAGTAGAGCAACTAAACTTCGTATACGTTATAATACACGTGTACGTACCTATGTAAAATTTGCTCGTATAGCAGCTGCTGTAACACCCGACGTAGGATGTTGCAAAAAACAAACAGCCAACGAAACGATTTTCAGAAAGTCTTTCATCCGCCGCGTTTGAATTTCACATCCCCTTTCAAAGTGTTGCACGGATGAAACTCCGTACTCCGTCTCAACTGAATCAGACGGGCTTCGCGTGTGTTACATGAAGTCGATTAAAACATTAAATTTAAATGGTGTGAAGTACAACTTTATCGTCTTCCTTAATCTGAAAAATATATTTATACTTTCCGCAGCCTAGAAATATATCAGTACACAGAGGAAGCATATTAAGAAAAGGTCTAGCTGAACAACGGAACTTAATTTGTTAAGTTTGCAGGCAAAAGAATGTTTTGTCAATTATATTTTTTCACCAATAAATCACGTGTTATTGATAAATATCATCATGCTGAAGTTTGCTTATAATTTGATGTTAAAAAACACCTCGTCAAACAAAAAATAAGTTAAAGAACGTAAAGTAACTTTATGTGAAATAATGCAATAAATTAAAAAATATTTCTATTTAGTACATCGTAATTGATCGAGTAATGAAAGATATAAATTTCGCAATATCGATAAAGTAAGTTTCTTCTGTCTATTTCTTCCTTTCTAGTGAGATAACGAAGTAAACGTGGAAAGCAAATAATGGCTAAAACGTCACTTTAATCCAGAATTCGTCCTTGCATTGATATCCGCGAGTATATTTTTCCCGCGTACGATTGCCAATTATTATTTTCGGAATCGAACAATCGAGCCAGTAATATATTCAAAGGGATATGGGGAGTCTCTTACAAACGTTGGCAGAAGCGATGGCATTATAAGGAGAAATAACGTATATCTGAACGCACAAAAACTACATCAAGGGTAGACTCCCTTCGAAGCCGATAATACTCTAGACTTCCTGTAATTGATTACCCGGAGGCTTTATATCAAAACATAAAATTGTTTTACCACTAGCGTAAAACAAAAATGAAAATCCCCGTGGATTTCGTTGTCAGACCATTATTCTGCGATATAATCGTTTGTTAAATCAAAAAAGAAAAGAAAAAAATGGCAAAGAATTTAATTGAGTTATCTCATGAAGCAAACGCCAGGTCGAAAGCCATTAATGTAATTAGCGGATGTGCTCTGGGATGAACGCTATTAAGTCCGTGATTATAATTTTATGCAACATCGGATTCGAGTGTAAAAAGTTGCCCGGCATTTGACGCGTGAATTACGGATCGCGCGATGTATAATTTGATCGAATCAGCGGCCGGCCTCGGCGTTACGAATGGCAGAGCGGTTTTCGCCGAAGTCGCAGTTTATTTCCACGAAAAGCGCGGCGGCATCCTCGCCATGGAAAACGTCGTGTAATTATACGGTATCAGCGTGAAAAGGACCTAGTCGGGGCCCCGTCGCACCCCATAATTGATTCGCCTGCAAGTAGTCATCGACGGCGCCAATTCAAAACAGAGGGGTGAATATTTAACGGCGCGATGTTCTAAGGGCAACATATGGACTGTGAGTATCAACCTACGGCATTTTATTCAACTTCCTGGAGAATTTCAAGGACGTCTGTCGCCGAATGAATTTAAACGCCGAAACTGGCGAGCGGTTTCGCTGTTCCGCCGGGCAGAAGAGGATCACGAATATCACGGTTTGATTCGCGTCAATATAATCTCGTTCGTGTTATAATCAACGTGTTGTGACCCCAGCTGTATTGCAGCATGACGCCATTCATCTGTCTGTCAGTCCGTCCGACCGGTCCAATATATATCAACCAACGAATTTCTGACCTAGCTGGTCAATTCGACTCAATTACATGGGCGTTGGCTTGACAGTTTCTCCCAAGATGATATCTAATTGCATTTATTTTCCGTGCACAGTTACCGTCGTTATTTCGTTGGCCTCGCGTTAGATAGCCACCAAGATTCCAGACGTTTGATTAATGTAATTGAAATTTCGGTGAAGCGCGTTACTCAATCCGAGTTTATCAATGTGATCATTTGCGTAGTTTGTTTGATGTACGATGTGAAAACTGAAGCGATGTTGGAACGACATGGTTATAATGTTGACCGCCACCTGAAATGTGTTTCAATATTTTTTTTTTTTTTTTAATATTTCTGTATATGCCAAGGTGATTTTGTCACTTTTCTTAGAGTGCGCATGCGAATTAATGATAGAAATGTTAATGGGGACGGTAATGTTCGTTGTGATTAATGAAGATGTTTTGTATCTGTTGCAGAGATCTTCAGGGAAACAATATCTCGGTTATCTTCAAGACGGATTTTAAAGATATGCCGACACTTGAAGTGTTGTAAGTAAACTAAGAGATGTTGTTTGTGAATGTTATGTAGAAACGGAGATGACTGGAATTAATTATTCAATTACTTTACACTGCACGTTATATTCGCTGTGTTTTTAATTAATTTGGCCAGAAATCTAGAATTGTATAATTATAAGAAATACAAAAATAATTTCAATAATTGACAGACACATTTTATGCAAATCGAAATAATGATTAATCAACTTTTGTAGCCACAGTTTTCAACTATTCAAATTTAAACGTAAAAATATTAAGTAATTCAGTAACGAATGTTGGCCATTTCTGTACATCAAATAGGTAGTTGTGTTAGTTTGGGGTAATAGTGCTACGTCATTTATTTGAGCATATTAAAATCAAAATATTATCCTTTAAAGTTTAAAGGACTATAGCATTAATATCAGTATCTGTAGAAATTTAAAATGTTTCTGTTTGCCAACAAGTTACGTCATATACTTTGATATATTTTATGTTTTTATGAACTTTCGAACGTTAAAATCTAATTATTTTCTACCAAATATTAACTAAATTGATACATATATAAAATGACATACCTCAAATCATATTATTACAAATTATTTAATTATTCTATCATATTTAAATAACAACTGTATAATTACAGACAATTATCGAACAACCAGATCCACACCATCGAACGTGGGGCTTTCAAAGATCTGGTTGGAGTAGAGAAATTGCGACTGAATAACAATCACATACGCTTCCTACCAGATTTACTTTTTGACAGTATGATGAAACTTAAGAGATTGTAAGTATTCAGTTTCAATGTTAAAACATATACTGTTCGTAAATTTTCCTTCACGAGCAAACCCTTTTGCAAAGTTTAATCTCCAGTACATGTTAGCATCTTGAAAGGATACAATGATGTTTGGAAATTATAAATCAATGCAGTATTGACGTGATATTAATAGAAAATTATATTTTCATTCGTTTCATACAATTTTTGCGTAACTGAATTCAGCTTTCATAAAAGTGATTTTCTTGAAAGAAGGTATTGTAAATATGACAAGCAATAGTTTCGGCTAACATATGACAAATGAGAATAACTTATTGACATATTTTAATCTTGCAAAATGGAGATTTCACAATTTCATTCGATGACAAAATGTGGTCGTGATCAAAATAATATTTCGACTATACTGATATTTATCGAAAGTTTAAAAAAATGTTCTTTCTTTTGCAGAGATCTAAGTCACAATCAAATTGCGATGATTGGCCCGAAAACTCTCAGGGGAATTTCGTCCCTGAAACACTTGTAAGAATATCGTTATTACTAGATTTTTTTTTTCTTGAATTGTCCGTATGGAAGTTCCGAATTTACAATATTTAATGTAAAAATCGAAAAGTGCACGCTAAAAAAAATGCAATCGTGTGCTTGTTTTTATTTGCTTTTTGCAAAATATTATTGAGATGTTTAATAAGTCAAATTTAAAATACATTATTGTTAAAAATTCAATATAGTTAGCTATTATACAATCGTCAAAAGGTTTTTCAAAGTCAAAAATCATTGATACTTAATTTTTTTTCCATGTTTACAGAATGCTGGATAATAACGTATTAACGTGTATTGACGAAAACGCGATACGAGATTTGAAGGAGCTAGACATTTTGTAAGTAAAATATTTGTGCTGTTCGTGGCGTTCATTTTATCTGCTTTTCGATTTTCTTTGTTTTCAATTTATTTTTTGATTAAAATCCGTTATTGGCCAGGATATGTATGCTGGATGATATACTGTTAACAATAAAGTTTATAAAATCGTTTCTCTTTGATATTTTGATTACTTGGATATTTTATTATATATTTGATATTTTGATATTTTGATTATTAAATTTAAACAAATGACGGTAAAATGGAAATCTGAAGTTTTATATTTCAATAATAATTTCTAACGTGAGTTTTGTTACATTTGCATAAAATTTATACAAAAATGTTAACAAGCATTGCAACGCTTTTTCCAATAAATTTGTTACCTTCCATACTCTATAATTGAATAACTGTATGAAATATACTCTGCAGTAATTGTATATCCGATTATTATAAAGTAAACTTTATTTGCGGATATGTAGAAAGAATATAAACAATATTATTCTATTACATATAAAAAAATATACATATATATTGATTGATAGGCAAAATTTGTTTATGTTTAAAATTAATTATTATTGTCTGCTTTTTCCATCGTTACAAAAATTGATGTTTTATTTTTTAACGTTGATAAAACGTAGTCACATAGAAAACGTTCAGAAACGTTTTCAACAATAACCTATTAATCATGGGAACAAATAACAACAAATCAAAAACTATTCTGTGATTTTTTTTACAATTCATTCAATAATAGTTTTCTATTACTACCTCATGACACAATCAAAGGAATTATAACATATAAAATGTTTTAAATGGAGTTAATAAAAATGCTACAATATAAAACCTCATTTGAATATTTTATATTTAATATTCAATTTCAGCAAATGCGTTGCGGTAACAAATGAACGAAATATTTCACAACCATGTATATGTTCTTATCATTTGCAGAACTTTAAACAACAACAAACTTACAACCCTTGGAAAAGAAGTATTTTCCGGGTTACGTTTGCGAACTTTGAGGCTAACGGACAATTCCTTCAATTGCGATTGTCAACTCGCTTGGCTGTCTCGGCATTTAAGAAGCAACCCACGGTTGGCCCAACACACTCGGTGCTCATCGCCGACGCATCTCAAAGACCAAAACCTCGTAGATTTACAGGTAACGTTTCAATGAGTCAGTTAGTAAATGAAAAATCTGAATTAAATGAGAAAAGTAGTAGTGGGTTCACGTAACTCCGCTTCATATCGTCGCGTGTAATCAATGCATACAAACATTTCACGAATTAACGAACCCAAGCACGTCTCACCATTTCTACTTGTTCTAATCTAATTCCAAAAGCTTTTGACAATTCAACTTTAAAACATTATTCTTTTACACAAAAATTGTTCGTCATATCCGGCACGTTTCCATTATTTGCCGTAAAATTTCGTGAACAAGGAACGTATGAATTACCGGACGACGAAAACAATTTAATTTTTCGAAAAGAATTGAATTTCTACAATCTAATAAAATATTCAGGAACATGAATTTAAATGTTCCGGCCCTGTGGAGCGCACTAATTTTGAATGCAACGCCGAACCGCAGTGTCCGTCTCCTTGTCTATGCGAAAATCGCATTGTCAACTGTATGGAAAATTCATTAACTAGAGTACCGACACATCTTCCTCAGGACACCGAAGAACTGTGAGTTCAGTTTAAATTTCACCGCAATTATTCACGTGAGGAAAAATAATAACTAAAAGGAAACAGTTACTTACAATTGGACGCTCGTTATCAACTCTAAACATAGGATTTATTTATATTTATTATTAATGATTTATATATTTCAATTTTTTTATACTTAATTCTATGTATGTACTTGTACATTAATGTTCTTAAATATTAGTATACTTGCATAATTATATTCATGAAATTATAAAACGTTGGGAAGATATAAAATAATTTGTTTTCGTATGATATAAAAATAAGCTCAGTAATCGATTCAATCAACGCAATTTGTGTAACCGATACGAATGAATGAATCACATCTTTCAGGCGGCTCGAAAAAAATGGTATTACTGAAATTCCACCAAAAGCGTTTTCACCGTATAGAAAGCTAGTGAGGATGTAAGTTCGACTTCCGCATTATTAAATCATTACAATGAATCCTTTACCTAGTGACATATAATGCAATCACCATTTTGATTTTTTAGAGATTTGAATCACAATAAAATAAAAAAAGTCGCTGCCGATGCTTTCCACGGCCTTAAATCTCTCGAGTCACTGTAAGTATTAAGACATAAAGTTAAACGTATTTATGCACTGGCCAAAAACGACGAGAATTAAAATCACGCAAAGCGATTGGTTGTTCGCTTCCAATTTAGGAATAAAGTCAAAGGAAAGTACAAATACGCGTGGTAGGCGAATTTGTAAATAAATGAATAGCGCTTATCTTTGATCAAGCCATGAATTTTGATCTTAGCTTTATTACGCTACGTTATACGCAAATTATGCGAAATATTTGTATCAAAAATTTTAGAATTTCGAGCATCTGCAAGTCCCTGCGAAGCTCTTTGCATATCTATCCGTTTAATCAACGCTCTATTCCTAAAGAAGCTATTTCGCACTTTAGATAATCTTACGTTTATATGCCCGACGAATACAATATACGCGCCTGAGCTTTTGTACTTAAGATTGCAAGTCAGTCCAATCTTTGCAAAGTCTCACTCTCGTATAAAACAAATTTCTTTTGTCGACGTACTTGAAATGCGCATCGACGTTGCTTCGCGCTGATTTTCGTTTCTGCTCTTTCAGATCACTTTACGGGAACAAAATTGCCGAACTGCCGAGTGGAATTTTTCAAGGCCTAACTAGTTTACAATATCTGTGAGTGTCGTTTGCATTTCGTTTGCTGTACACCGAGAGACCCTGTTTGCTAAATTACGACATGTTATACATCGTAAAACTTATAATATGTCGTGCAGTATGAAGTCATACTGGATGACAAATCGTAAATTTTACGATATACAGTAGAATTTTACCACAGTTTTTCTGTTTTTATATTTGTAGAAACTGCAATATGCATTACTTCTTATGAATTTATACTGGTATCTAATGATAAATTATAAGTTTTATGATATATGGAGTAGTTTTTACAAATTTGGTTTCTCAAAGTAACTTTTAATCATCGATTTTAGTTTCGTTGTATTAACCGACATTTGATTTTAGGTTGCTTAACGCCAATGAAATATCGTGTATAAGGACCGACTTGTTCCGCGATCTAACAAGTCTGACAGTCCTTTCTTTATATGACAATAAAATTAAGTCTTTAGGTAACGGAACGTTTGACAATCTTCGCAACATAACGACTTTGTGAGTATCAAAAGTATTTTTCTCTCTATTAAAATTTGAACCTTTGCTTTACTTTTCATTTGCCATTACTATACGTAATGTATATGTATTTCAAACACAAATATGTCATTAATAAAATATATTCAATGAATTTGACCTACATATAATTTTCTTATATATATAACTTGAATTATTTAAATAAAATTATTTTTGGTAAAACACAAAAGAAAAATTAAAAATCATTTTTTTTTTCTGTGAATACAACAATCAAATTACTTTCTTAAATGAGGAAAAATCATCAAGGAAATACCTCTAAACGCGTCGTATTGATCACTGTTACAGGCATCTGGGGAAAAATCCTTACATTTGCGACTGCAACCTTCGGTGGTTGAACGAGTATCTGAGTAAATACGAGATCGTCGATTCGACGGATGCAAAATGTGCGGCGCCTGGTAGAGTTGCCAAAAGAAAAATCAACACTATGCGGGCGGAAAAGTTCAAATGTAAGGGTAAGCATATTGTTATTTTCGGATACACCGTTCTTAATTGTCATTTTCATTCTTATCGTGGAAGTATACGTTAAGGTTGGTAAACCCTGAAAACATCACAATTACTGTTGGACTAACTTTTACATAACTTAGCGCTTTTGGATATGCAATGTGGGAACAATTATCGCACTAAATGTCTAATCTGGCAAACGTGTGTACCGGCATTAAACTAACTTTTGTAAAATAGTTGGTAAACTATATCAGGTCGAGCATGTATAGCAATTTCTTTTTTATTTCAATAAAATTTTTAATTAAAAAAGCAAATTAATTTGCAAGTAAATTTCGAAAGTAGTTCTTACATTCCATCGCTCTAAAACGTGGCTAACAATTTTAACACAATTATTTCACTCGAGTAAATAGTTTAAAATTACGCGTAACGTATAAGGTACATTCAAATTATTAAGTTTTAATGATCACGTTAGTGTCATTAAACGGAAATCTACTTGATTTTCATAGTCAGCTAACTTACAAATTATTATACTTAATTGATAGGTTTTAAGTCTTCCATAAAAGTGGAATAGACCTGCAAAAGGATTATAGCTTAATAACAAATCTCTGTTAATGCTTCCAGATAAAGAGAGTGTTTTAAAGTGGCTTTTCTTTTAATATCTTTACTGCCTTCAATCTCTTTTTGTCCAATTCTTTGTATTTCGCTAACTGACAAAGACAACAAAACTAATACCGATTGTCAGGTTACGTTTGCTACGAAAAAATCATTAAATGTTCAATCGTCATAATTCTTTAAATAATCCGATCCTTTGCTTGAAAATATGTTGACCGGATTCATAACGAAGCTTTATTTCAGAAATAAAAGTATGATTCCGCTTTCTCTTACTTGCTTCTCTTTACGATTATTTACATTCAATTTAATTTTTAAATGCAATTCTCTTAATAATACGAAACAGTCATTTGCATAAATAATATACCAATAAATCAATATACTTGTTTATTATTTATAACTATATAATTCAATGTCCAATATATTCAGTTATCGATTTTCACCGTAATCGAATAATTTTGACACTTATTTTAAGAAATGGAAAATTTAATTATGTTCAACTATTAAAATGCGACAATACAATAAGCATATAGATATTGTATTATCTTATGTTGTAACGTCACATTATTTTTAGAGTGAATTAGAAAAAACTTTCGTAAAGAAAATCGTTTTAAAATAAGTGCTTTCTTTTCCGTGAAAAAACATCGATTGAAGTGAGAAATTCTCCAAGCAATAAAATGTTTCTTCAGAGTAAGAAATCTTTTTCAAAGTGCGTCGATGAATAATCATTCCTTTAAGATTAGGCTTGAATACATTTTTCAGTACTGCCCTTATAAGTGTGTTCAATCTTGTTCTGAGGGGTAGCGATTCATCGACTCTGACTATACAGTGCAATATAGTATAGCAAACGTTACCAGAATATATGGGAAACCATTTCAGTCCAAGGAGAATATCCTGAAAGTGTTTTCTAAGGCAATTCTCTGTAATTAATAAATGGCTGTGCTCAAACTTAATTTACTTAACATTTATTTACTTTTTGATTACCAGGCATAAAAAAAGATAATAAATTTATTTAGTTAAATAGATTTAACTTAATAATTTTTTAAATTCAATGTTGACATAATATTAATAATACCGGATTGTGCAAGAAAAAAAGAAAAAATAAAAAAAAATGAATAAAGACATAAAACTTAAAAATACGTGTCTCAAACATTTCTGAAACATATTTAAAACGTGGAATAAATAAGGCACAACTTTCTAAACGTTTTGAATTTGAAACACGTGTAAAACTCCAATGGTTTCACACGTGTTAATGTTTTTTGAACCATTTTTCAGTTATTGGGAAAAGAATTGTTATCTTACGGTTCCACGTGTCAAGCATGCTAAAGGAAAGTAATTTCAACATTTTATATATGATTTTTTAAAATGAATTGAAATTATGATAATGATAAAATCATGTATCACCTTTGTAACTCGAGTTTACAGTGAAAATATATGAAATAAAAAAATATGAAAATAACAATTATTAATAAACGTAACTTACAGAATACGCTGGTAATCAAAGTTAATAAATAATTATAATTAATAACTAATACCTTGTAAATATAAAACTAATTTAATTTTAATATATTTATACATAACACAACTAACAAATACGAATACGAACTCGGCAAACGAAAAAATAAAAAAATAATATTTCTTCAATTATGTATGTATATAATATATGTAAATTGTAAATAATGTACATACAGAACGCAGACATATTGAAATTTTTCTAATCATCATTCTGAAAAATTTCGTTTGAAGAAATTTTTAGGAATTGCGTACATTTTTCGAAAAAATTTAATAGCTTTTAGAGAGTTACAAATTTAATTGAGAAGAATTGAAGAATTAGAAAAATATTAAATTATTTCCGTTTGCTGAGTAGTATAGTAGTCAAATAAATTATTTATGTCTTTCTATTGAAAAAAAAAATTGTTTATGTTAACGTAGTTTCACTATTTACAGTCAAATAATCTCGTAAATAGCTCCCGCAGAGGTAACAACTATTGAACCCAACAATTTTCACGTTCATTATTCATAAATTTATTTAACTTTAACTTGTGAATAACTCCTTAAGAATTCTCATCTTCTTCAATGAAAGTCAAACGTACACTCGGCCTTTCCGCCGTTTTACTATTGAACTGCGAAACAAACTGTATCTATTTGATTTACGGATTAATACTCGAATTTATTAAATTTACTCACTGAAACTCCAATAACGAAAGTATCTCAAGTGATTAACCTTAGGTTTCGCAGGAATTACGTGTATCAGATTTTTTAAAGTGAATTTATTGAGTTGAATTTAATAGAAAATGATTATTTAATAAGAACAAAAACATTTAAAAACAAAACAAAGAAACTTTTTTGAAAAATTTCAATATCAATTTAAATAGCAATTTTTCATTTTAATATAATTTTTCAGTCATTTTACATTAAATGTAAAATAAAAAATTTAATTATTTTTCATAATAAACCTCGTAAAACGTTCTCCTCTGCTAAAAGCTACATGTTTCACTAGTAAAAAGGAAATAATTTTTAAAAACGCATATTACGAAGTGTACCTTAGAAGCTATCGGACAAATTCAATTTGACATTTTTAAGCGTAAGAAAAATTCACGCTTTTTGTCAACGGAAAGACGTGAATAATTAATTTCATAAAAAAAGTTATTATTATGACTCTCTATGATTCCACGTAATTGAATAATTTTATTTTATCTAGGTGACGACGAGCTATTAACAAAAAGAGCTGGAGAGTGTATTTTGCCAGGAGCTTGTCCGCATCCCTGTACTTGCAACGGAGCTACGGTCGATTGTTCTAACAAGAAACTGGTCGCTATTCCAAAGAACTTACCTATTTATACTTCAACACTGTAAGTCACTTATCTGTTCATTATTTATTCATTATACAAACAAAAAAGACGATTCTGCCTGAGTGAAAGTTTCATTTTATTATTAAAAACTGCTGCAATTAATGAAATGGACATTTTATACCAATCTACTGCGATAGTAATTATGTTCAGTAAAAAATTTCAGTTTCAACTAACATTAAATTCACATTAATCCTACATGCTTTTTGTTGCTAATTTAATATCAAAAAGTTAACATAAGTGAAAATATTGTGCATTGACACTAGAAGTTCTTAATCGATCGTTTAAAAACACCTGAAATAAGGAGCTAAGGAGTTTTAAACCACTTAATTACATTGTAAAAAGTAATTTGAAACTGATTAATTTCTTATTTTAAGTTGTTTTTACACGATTTCTTTTTGAAGTGTTTATCTCTACAACGTATTAAAGTTAAACATTTTATGTTTATTTGAACTTAAATTTAATAGTTTTTTAGCAAAAAATGTGTCCCATGTGTATATGCATATTAAGCAGTCTCTTATTTTCCAAATTCTTCGTATCTGAAAATAAATTTCTAAAGTAAATCTTTCGTACCGGAAAAGGACATTTTTACTACAGGCAAGTTTTTAGAGTGATTTCAACACCGTAAATGCAATGTTTTTCTTTTGAAACGACATAAAAAATTATTACATCTCGTTATATGTTGCACCTTTACGAAACAACTTGTATTTAATACGTGGGAGTTGTTCCATTTTTGCTTTCAGTTTGTAATACATGTGTATGTACGAGTATGTATAGACGTATATGTATGTACACAAAATGAATTTAATTTTTCAGATTGATGGGCAACAATGAAATTGATAAAATCAAAGCAGACGACTTGTTTGAGAAGCTGCCGGAATTACACCACCTGGACTTGAGGCGAAACAAAATCTCCCGAATAGAAGCATCATCTTTTGCAGGCGCACGCAAACTTACTGACTTGTATGCATAAATAATGAATTGCTTATTTAACAGCAATTATGGAAAACCTATTGCTAACTGTTATGTTATGATTGTTACAGACTTTTGTCCGAAAACAAGCTCAGGGAAATTCACAACAAAATGTTCAACGGTTTAGTCAACCTGAAGACTTTGTAAGTTTCCGTGGTTAATGAGAACTTGCTGCTGTAAACTACTTATTATTATTCACTTTTTTTTCACTTGAATATGAAAATTAATATTCGCGCTGCTGGTTTAATAATGTTGATATTATTACACATTTCAGACATATACAAGACAACATAATTACTTGCATTATGCCCGGTTCTTTTGATGGCTTGCCCAATTTGCGTTCAATGTACGTATTTGAATTATGCATCAACGTTTACGTTTATTTAGAAATGTTATTATCACGATAATTCATTGTTTCAGAAATATACAAAACAATCCTTTGGCCTGTAATTGTCATTTAGCATGGCTGGTCGACTGGTTGAAACGACGAAATTCCACAATGATAATCGGTCGCTGTCATGAACCACCAAGATTAAAAGATGCTGTGCTGAAGAATATCCCACACTACGAATTTAAATGCAATAGTAAATATCCTTATAAAATATTATAGGAGAAATGAATAAAAGCAAAATTGCCTGTAATTTGACTTGAGATTCTCAGAAGTATAAGACTTTTAATTTTTATCTTTGTTGTTACAAATTTAATGTAAATTAAAGTACTAAAAGTTTATGACAAAAAAGTCTATTGGTAATTAATATTCAATTAATGATTTTGATTAAACTTTTTTGTGGGAATTTAATGGATAAAATACAGAAAGTTTCACTCAATTTTTTTCAAGCATCTTCGATCTTTCATCACTAAATGAAGTTTTAATATTACATTAAATTGATCTTAAAATGCATGAATTTTAAATAGAATCTTTGTCTTTCGCTTTTGTTTTCTTTTTTTTTAGAGAAAAAACGCATATTTACTGTAATAATTTATGTTTAATAGGTGAAAGTGTTGGATGTTTAGGCGACGATTACTGCCCACCTGAGTGTAACTGTGCAGGTTCTGTTGTTAGATGTTCAAGATCTCGACTTACTGAAATCCCTCGTGGTATTCCGCCAGAAACTACAGAATTATATCTAGATGTAAATGATATTAAAGTCATCCAACCTGAAAGGCTTAACCATTTAAGAATTTTAACGAAACTGTAAGTAATTTCTAAACAAATGTAATCTTACTTAAGATTACGTTTGTTTTCATAATTTGTTTAAAAACAGTATAATTTTATCTTATACATTTTAAACATTTACAAGTAAAAATAAAAAATTAATATTAAATGTATGATAATATTATAATTATTTAAATTTATATATTATTTTAGGGATTTGAGTAACAACCAAATAACAATGCTGTCGAACAATACCTTTCGCAATCTCACAAAATTATCTCATCTGTAAGTAACTTAATTAATACATAAAATAGTATATCGTGCATTCCGAAAGTAGAAAACGAAAATTTGTTACCGAGTGCGAAGCTTATAAAACTCGAATTGAAGGCGAGGGTTGCGATCACATGAAGTGAAGATTTGTGTTCTGTTTTTGAGTTTGATATTTTTCATCACAAAAGCAAGAAAACGACATTTTTCTGTCATCTACCTATTCTGTATATATTATTATATTTCTAATGAGAAAAACGTAGTTTCTTTGCAAGATTTATAAAATGTCAATCATGGATGTTAAACTCAGTACACGTTATAATTAGCTAAAATCTTGTTTCGCTAATATTATTTCTCCAATAATAAATTTAGTAGTCAATAACATTTTAATAAGTTCATGAAGTAATGAATCCTGCTCAACTTAGAAAATTAACCACTTTAATTTATTAATGATTCATTCGACTCTCATTACATTTTCGAATATTTATGAATAACATACGCGTTTCCTTTGTTTTCTCACACATGAAAATTACACGAGATAATGAGGTGTGAAATAATAGCATAGCGAGTAAATCTGCTTAAAATACATCTCTATTCTGTTACATGTTACATTTAAATTGATTATAATTAAATGTTTCATCACTTAATTTAACACCAGTTTAAACATTTTTGCGCCATGTAAATTATTACGTTAGCTATCTATAGAAACAATTGATAATATTCCAACAAGCGGGAAATTTTAGAACGCTATTGAACGTATGCTGTATTTAATAGAGTTATGTACTCGATGTTAAGCTTTACGAAACGAAGCATATTATGATGATAAATTACACATTCTTCTAATTGTTTTACATTTAACTAAATTTGTAAAGTTATAAAAAATCATTGTTCGTATAAAATATATTTTTATGCAGACTGTTGCATTTTAAAAAGTTATGTAAAAATATTTAGTAAAAAATTATCATAAGTTGAATGACATGTATTTATATTTTTCTGACCAAATTTACAGTATTTATAATAACAAAAGTTGATGTTTATTATCGTTTTTATCGTTTAATTACATTGCTATGTCATCCAAAAACTTCATATGATCAGAGCAATCTGGGAATTCCTAAAGTCCACTGCCTTCTGCTTTCAACTCAGTCGAAACTACGATTCATTCTAGTGCACAGAATTATTTGCAATTTCAAATGGAAGTTTCATCTCATACCTCTCGTGATACTAATTATTGCAGTAACGAGCTCTTTCAAATAAAAGTAATATAACACTTTCTGTAATATCGCCTATGTTATAATGCGTTTTGTTTACGAATGTATAATGAAATAGTTAACTTTGAAATCTGAGATTATGTACGACGGTCTCTAAGTTGAACCATTTGAATATTGCTGCAAACATACTTTGTTTGTTCAAGTATAAATTATCTTTAAATTTGTCTACTCTATTGTTAAGAGTTAATTAATATAAACAAATACATTGAGTTTAACAAACATTCGACAACCAATGATTAACTTCATTTTCACAATATCTAACACGATGGGTTACTTTAAATTCAAAATTTAATCACTTTGACATTTTCTCATTCCATTTTGGCCAGAAAATCAATTTTCTGGTGTGATAATGATATTGATTTTATTTAATGCTTTTGTGTATACGGAATAATTATTTAACATTTTGACGTTTACAGTATCATTAGCTACAACAAGTTACAATGCGTTCAACGAAATGCTTTAGCTGGCCTCAAAATGCTTCGAATAATGTAAGTAATTTCGTGTAAATTCCTTCAGTGCTTTTTATAAATTTATTATTAGAAATACTGAACAGAACATTTATTTTGACCTAATATTAATTATTCTTTACTTTGAGCAATAATCTTTTTGTGATTCATCTCACAATAACCATAAACGTAATTTTATTACAGATCACTGCACGGGAACGATATTTCAGTAATACCCGAAGGTGCCTTTGAAGATTTAAAATCCATAACTCATTTGTAAGTGTTACTTATTGTATTATATTTGTTATTTTATTTATTCTCTTAATTTGTTTAATTTGTGTATTATAAAAAAATAGTAACTTCTTATATGAAAAAACTATCAAATCACTTGTAAAAATGTTACTGAAAACAATCCTAATCATTTAAGTGATTCACGATATTTTACTTGTTTATACGTTAAGTTAATCTCAACAATTAATAATTAACATATTTTATTCCAACCTTAGTTTAAAGTTTTATTATTCACTGTAATTATATTACTTTGATTGTATTACTTTACAATTGTATATGTGACTAATTATTCACACTTGTTATAATATAATGATTATTAAATTTCAGAGCGTTAGGATCAAATCCTCTGTATTGCGACTGTAGCATGAGATGGCTGGCAGAATGGGTGAAAAAGGATTATGTCGAACCTGGTATTGCTCGTTGCATAGAACCACCATCTATGAGGGATAAGCTCCTTTTAACAACACAAGCGAGTGCTTTTGTCTGCAAAAGTAAGTACTTTGTTAGTAAACTTTATTCCCAGTAGACACGTCGATTTAGCCATTTGTTTCCACGTGTGAGATTTCGTTGCTCTTGTATTTAGGCTTTTTTAATGTATATAAGTTATCCTGGATACTATCGTGAGCTTAGTTTGTAACTTCTTTGCACATGCAATGAATGTAAAGTTTTTATTCTTTTCATACAAAACAGAGTATAGAATTAAGGTTTACATTTAAAACTGTTTTAAATAATTTGGAAATATATTTGAATGAAAAAATGTGTCTAGTTAAAATAACAAAAATTAATTAATGTAACTTTTTAGTAAATAATTAAATATGAAATTACATTTTGATAAACTAATTAGACTACGTAACACGTAAAGTTGTTTATCAACTTTCTTTGAATATTAAACATTTTATTCTAGCCGCGTTCACAAAATATTTTACTATATGAAATAATATGAAAATGTGAGCTTATGAAAAGAACTCGTAGTCTAACGAGAATATGTTGGAAAAGTTTAACATTTAAATACGATTAAAATATTGACAGTGATAAATTTTTCATCACATTGTAAAACCTTAATTTCTTTGCAAAGTTACCTTTAAAAAAGGTATATTACAGTTAATTACGAACAACTTTTTCCGGTAGTAAGAAGAAATTGGTATACTTTAAAAAAAAAAAAAGATGTTAAACCAAAATTCCAATTACGTGTCAAATATCTAATAAAGAATAGAACATTACAAAGGTCGGATAATGTCGATAAAAAAAAATCGTAAAAAAACTTTTACAAGAAGATATTAACTTTCCAGTTTCTAGATTTAGATCTTTTTCTCAAAATATAAAAATACGTGCCAGAGCCCTGCAAACTTAACATTTTAGCTCAGTTCAGCGCAGCTCAACTCAGTAATGGAAATCTTTTTCTTCTTCGCTTCCCAAATATAAAGTAAAGAGCGACAAAAAAGCCGAGCTTAGTTTGAGCCACGATGCAGGACTCTTGTAAGGGTAGTCATTTCATTTTTACTAAATTGTAAAATGCGTCACTGCATTTGAAATTCTCTTCCAATTTTTCGTCGTTTCTTGAAAGTAGGCTTTACATATTTTATCGAAAGTTACAAGTCAACAGATTCGAGATTTACATAGTCAACAGTTACGAAATTATTTTTAACGTTGTACACTGACAATCATAAAGTAAATTAGCCGCATGTTAAATGTTTAAAATTATCGACATTTATGGATAAATGACAAGTGAAACAGGATTTATTATATACATTTCTGTAATCAGTTAAATTATCGATTAAAACTTAAAATATGCTTAAAGAATATCTCTTCACCCCGTTTGAAATTCTAAATTTGCCTCTGATTATATCGTAAAAATGAATTTAATGAATAACATTTTATAATCTTTAAAAATTCACGTTGGCGTGCAAATTGTAGATTGTTGCTAATGGTGTCACATTTTGTGACCTATTTTTTCACGTAATTTCATTTCATTTAAGCAATTGCATTTTTTTTCATTCATTTTCATTTTGTACCCATACCAAGAGAAAAAGTGCAAATTAATGTAACTAAAATTATAATTTTATACCAGAGCAAATTAAAATTGGTTCTCAAACGTTTTATAATATCAAACATGTCGAATATTTATTATAATCTAATCGATATTTAAAGCATAATCTTGTTAAATTTCATATTTTAATGATCACTTATTTTATATTCCTCTAATTAAATATTTTTTTACTCAAACATAACTTGTACATTTAACGTAATCACGAAATTGCAGCTAGTTACATTAATGAGATAAACATATAATTAGAATAACAATGAGGCAATTATAGAATTTCTTGCGGGGTAATTACCACAGTTTATGATCAATATAGCACTAAAATTGCTCATTAATCGTAGACCTTTCTTCCGCGCAGCCAAACAACAGCCTCCCGAGGTATTGGCCAAATGCGACGTGTGCTATACCTCACCCTGTCAAAACAGAGGACTCTGCGAGACGCTTCAAAACCGGGAGTTCCGTTGCAAATGCACACCAGGGTATCACGGGGACAGGTGTCAATATAAAATTGACGCGTGCTATGGAAATCCTTGCCGGAACTCCGGAACTTGCAAAGTATTGGAAGAAGGAAGATTTAGGTGAGGTCATCTTCCACCTTTACTTCTTTCAATTTCATTTTCATTTGCATTCATCAAAAATGTCCCTCTTAATAACTAATAAAATCAGTGAACTCGAAAGTTTCACCTTTGTCTACAATATAAGTGTAAATTTGCTGTAAATATGGCTGCAATTGTTGCTATTAAAATATTATTCTATAAGCAAAATGTTTTAAGGATATCGTTAGAGACTTTTACTATGCCTCAAAATGTATCAGAATATTTAAATAGTGATCGAATATCTACAAAAGTCTTGGAATATTATTATTATTATATTCCAAACATGTCAATACATCAAAATTTATAGAAACATCCCAATGATATATTTTAATTATATATCTAATGTTTTAAGATATATATGTACAGACAGAATAAAAACTGAAATTTGTCATGACGCTAGAATAAAAGAATTGCAATATTGTCTTTTTCTTATTTCTTTCAAGAATCATATAATTTATACCTTTTATTTTTTGTTCGATAGCTGCAACTGCGCTCCAGGGTACGAAGGACTACGATGCGAGAATAACGTTAACGACTGCGCAAATCACAAATGCGCCAACAACGCCACCTGCGTCGATCTCGTCCAGGCCTACCGATGCGACTGTAGTCCGGGATTCATGGGAGAGTATTGTGAGGAGAAAATTCCCTTTTGCACAAAAGGACACGACCCATGCGAGAACGGAGGTCGTTGCATCAACCACGGTACCTACTACAGTTGTCAGTGCCCAGTCGGTTTCATCGGTTATAACTGCACCAACAATTTGGACGACTGTGATGATAATTTGTGCCAGGTAAATTTGTTGTATTCTTTGACTTAAAAAATCTCTGGATCAAAGATTGAAATATCCATTTTTCAGACAGTAATTATTGCAGTTTACTCATATCTTTTATTAAAGTGACTTGAATACAACATAGTGATGAATCTTATAGAATCATAATGAATTGTATAAATACTTGAAAAAATTTATCATGAATAGAAGGAGAAGGCTAACTAAATGTGGTTGTTTTAAATAGTAGATTGGTTCCCAATAACCTTGAATAATACATGTTTTTTCTTTGCTTTCAGAACGGTGCTACTTGCATTGACGGCATAAATAATTATGAATGTAAGTGCGCGCCAGATTATACAGGGAGATTTTGCGAAATTGCGCCATCGACTGCCATGTTGTATCCACAAACAAGTCCATGTGCACATCACGACTGTATGCATGGCGCTTGCTTCCAACCATCTCCAAGTTCTGGCGCGGACTATCTGTGCCAGTGCAATTCCGGTTATACCGGTAAATATTTGTACAACTTACTATCAACATTAAGTGAAGCGTTAGCATTACTATTACTATGAAAGAAATCTTTTTCATTTACTAAAAGCTGTTGATATTTTTCTTAGAATATTAATATCAACAGTAGTAGTTAATTAACATTCACATCGTATATTTATTATTTATTTGTATTTAATTTTGCAAGGTAAACGATGTGAGTACCTGACGAGTCTGAGCTTCGTAGATAACAGCTCGCTGGTCGAGCTGGAGCCTCTTCGTACGAAACCCGAAGCAAATGTGACTATAATTTTCAAAACAACTCAAGAAAATGGAGTTTTGTTCTATGATGGTCAGAACGGGGAACATATTGCAGTCGAATTGTTTAACGGTCGAGTACGCGTGTCCTACGACGTTGGTAATTACCCCACATCAACTATGTACAGCTACGAGATGGTGTCCGATGGGAAACCGCATATGGCTGAACTTTTGGCAATAAAGAAGAATTTTACAATGAGAGTTGATAAAGGTCAGGCTCGAAGCATCATTAACGAAGGCCCTAAAGAATACTTGAAGCTCACCACGCCAATGTACGTTGGCGGGGTAAAGGCTGATGTCGCAGCTGTCGCTCTCACAGAATTCCAACTCCGGAACGTTACAAGTTTCAAAGGTAAATGCGATTACGATTACTTACCGTAACCGAAAACACAGTAGACCACATTCATAAATGCAGTTTCAATATGGAAATAACAAATTCTATAGAGTCACATTCATGAATGTGATTTCGAAACAGATATTTGTGTAAAGATTATTTCAGTATACAAGAAGCTTGTGAATGCTTAACGTAATATAATTTTCATTGATATACCGTTTAATTACTTAAATATATACTAAATAATTACTATATTTTCTGTGTACGCAGGCTGTATAAGTGAAATGTGGATTAATCATAAACTAGTCGACTTCAGCAACGCGGCGAAAATGCACGGTGTTTCGCCAGGTTGTGGTGCTCATGGTGAAGAAGCGGATGAAGCAAGTAAAGACATAATGGAAATAGATTCGATCGCCAACAGTGACAGTTTTGAAGATTCCATACCTCAGGAGCGTATATTGGATGAATATTCAGGTGATCTTTCCCTCATATTATATGTTTCTTAATTAATTTTGTTTTGACAACCTTGCCGTATTATTTTTCAAAGTAAAGGATTATTAATATTGAAATGACAATTCTAGGTTATGACGTAATCCCAGCAATGGATACAGAAATCACCGATGTTTGCTTAGGTCATGAATGCAAAAGAGGGTCCAAGTGCGAGCCGAATCCATATGGAAATGATTACAGCTGCCGGTGTGAGATTGGTTGGCAAGGACGATATTGTGAAAAAGGTAAACATTGTTAAAAAGGCAAACAAAACTTTGGTTTTCAAGGAAAGCGTTATTCGCGTACAAATCGAAAATTTAAGGTTTATTAAGAAGCAGTAATTTATATACAATGCCACTTTTATTTAATATGGAATTCATTAAACATAACAAAAAATATGTAAAATACATGTAACAAAATATGTGTAATATATTTAAAAAATATAATATGTTATTCGCAGCACCAACCTGTCGAAAAGAATTTACCCGCGAGTATTACACAGAGAACGGATGCCGAAGTCGACGACCAGTGAAATTGGCAAAATGTTGGGGCAGTTGTGGAAATTCTTGTTGCTTGCAACGTAAAACTAAAAGGCGCAAGGTACGTTTGCTAAATAAATATTTTAATACGAATAACG
>JABFOV010000439.1:0-38693 GCA_022817685.1 Aradophagus sp. ZL-2020 | reverse complement strand
GATTGTACAATTTCTGGCATGCTGATTGGTCGAAATAAAGCAATCTAGCAATGTCATTGGCTGAAAGTAGTTACGATATGATATCGTAAACAGTTTACTATATGAAATTGTCCACGTTACAATATATGTTGTAGTGGTTACAATATGGTTTTCTCAGTGTACAGGTGGAGACACTAATTTTCGCTTAAGAAATGTCGCAAGATCGATTCTTGAGATCGTCATTTTGATCTAATTAACATTTAAATAATCGATCATTTTGCTGAATAACGCATCATAGTTGCAACGAGTTTATGATGCAAGTTGCAAGTTCGTACACGCGAGGTTTAATGACCAATGACTTGCAGCGGCAACGATTTGTCCGCAGTAGATAAATTTGTTTTCGTTGTGAGCACGCTTCACTGATATCAGTTTGTGTGCCCCATTGTTTTGAATCCGCCGCGATTGAACAATTAATCACGCGGCTAAATGCCAATTGATTTGATTTTCAAACAGTCACTTTAAATTAAATTTAATATTTATAAGATTGCATGTATTCATTAGTTTGATTAATCTTATTTGCAAATACTTTTTTTTAGTTATTTACTTTATGCATAATTCATATATTTTGAAAAAAACTTGATAAGAATTAAACCTATTCACATTATTAAAAAAAGGGCCGAAAAAACAGCCCTCGATCCCTGTCGATATGCAACACAATGCACTTTGTTACGTGAACTGTTGCCAGTATTTCTTTCCTTCCGTTTAATTTGCTTTATTTTCTGTTATTTTTATTCGGACCATTTCACAACATTTATTGTATTGAAAATTGTTACATTTTATAAAAATTGTTTCTTTAAGAATATTTTTCTACAATGCAGGTATAAAAATAGTATTTCTATAGCAATGTCGGCAAAATACTGACTGTCACGTTGCGAGAATAACACAAATTGTTTAATGATGCATTAAATGAACATTCAAAAAAGCGGCGGATGACAAAGAAAGATACTAAGAACGCGTGACCGATGGACATTTACGTGTCGGCGCATGTGTTGACTTACTCAAGTTCATCCTTTCTTTTCTTACCGCCAAGTGTCGGTTTTATCATTTACACTTTTATCATAAAATATATCGAACAACGTCATCACTTAATAGTGTACCAAAAATTATCATATTAAAAATATATCAAACGTTATTTTAGTAAAAAAAATGTTTTTCTGTCAATGCTCATTAATGTACAGGAAGTTTTGTACGTACATAATATACAAGTTTGAAGTTAGACAAATTTTCATGAAAAAATTTTCTGTTTTCGTTGTAAAACCTCTTCATTCGCAAACACCAATTGTACAATAATTTTTTTAATTTCGAACTCGTATATTATATACGTACGAAACTTCTTGTTCATGCTCATTATTTTTCACCGAAAATTATTAGCAAGTAAATGATTGCAACCCTTTTTTTATTTTAATACAAATTTATAAATAATGACTTAACAGAAATTAATTAATTATCTGAAATACTTTTCTTTCGTCTCTCTAAAACGTCTTTTTCAATTAGTAAATGGATGCACAACAAATTCCAAAAAGTATGGCAAAATTCTTACAGCGAACTTTTCGTTCACTGGACTAACTTTGCGTCTTATTTTGCGGCTTACACGAGAGCGAGCACAGGTCACTCATGAGGTAACGCGTTCGCGTTGAAAGACTTTTCTCGGCGGAAGGGCGATCACCTTGCGTGTCCGACGTTGCTTTACGAGTTTTATTTTACGTAGCGTCATTTCAACGAGCGCCGTTTCTAACGCTTCCTTTTCGCTGACTTTTGTGCGCGTCAAGTTCGCTAAAAAGTCGCCGTCGTGCTCAAGAAAAAAAAAAAGGTCGAACGTTTCACGATTCAACGCCACGGCGTCAATTAGTGAAATCGTTTTATTTTAGCCGGCTTTGGTCATTTCAATTCAAATTTTATTTTTGTATTATTATTTATTCGATTTGTAACTCAAATTCAACCTTTGGAATGAAATTATATTGTTAATCAAATGACCGAATTTTAATTTTAATTTCAACTCAACTTTTTGCTCCAAGTTCGAATTTCAATTCAAAGTAATTTATTGATAAAAATGTTTTATATGTTGATTTTATTATTGTTATGTCTTTGGTTTATCGATGTATTTTCTTGCAATTCATTTATTTTAAAAAGCATGAAATGTGCTTAATTCATTTTGATTTATGTCAATAAAAAAGTAGTCTTTTTCAGCGCGATGAAATTCAAACTTGAAAATGTATTTGATGCTCGGAGAAATCGCCGATTACGTGTTCGTTGTAACAACAACACATTGCAATGGGTTTATTAGTTTTACGATCATGGGAAATAATTGCATTTAATGGCCGCAGACATTGCCGGCCGATGAAACGACCTGGAAACCTGAGCAGAGATTGTAAACTTTGTAAAGTTTAACTGGTCTATAAATTAAGTGCAACTTTCAATGACAAAAACCGCGCGCGGTGATCCCGCCGTGCACGTATTGTGCAGCGTTTACGCGGTCGCGTGATGCGTCGTCCGTTCGCTTAAGGGTGTATATTTCACTGATTTAAATTTTTTGCTGCTTAACGTGTACGTTAAAATGTTAAATATTTAAGTATTGATTCGTCCTTCATTACCTCGTCAGCGATGACTTGGAGCAATTGCAAAAAGAACACGAAAGCATTCGACTAGTGGACATACTTTGTTTTTCCTTTTGGTTAATAATTTGAGGGTATTCGAAATTTAAATGAGAAAGTAAACTTTTTACACGTGTGTAGGATAGTAATCTTTTCTACTCAATGCTATTTTTTAAGACCTTTTTCAAACGAAATCTGTATACGCGATGTTATATAATGAAGCATTATTTATGTAAATGCTGATGGCTTGAAATTTTTTTCTCATGTGTATTCATAAAATGAAACTTTTATCAACGTAACAATAATTCTGAGCTTGCAAGGATAAATCGAGTGAAATGTTTTTCGAATATGCCAGTCTTGCATAGCAAATTAAGTCGTCCTGTGAGACGATTGTCGGGATTGTTCGTTATTTACAGAGAATTCAGTTTCATTGGTCTTTAGTGCTAACATTACGTTCACAGTTCATAACTGCTGTTGCTTTTTCGGATCAAAAAATCGAACCGTTTCTGAGTGCGAGCCGAGCAGAACAAGAATTAGAAAAAAAATAATAACAAGGAAAGAAAAGCCAAAGCGAAATAAAAATCCGTGCACCGAACGCGCGGAGGAGTATCGTGCACGTAAAAAAAAAAAAAAAAAGAAAAGAAAAAGACGAAGGAGCGCGAGCGGCGGGTCGCGAGCTCGGCGGCTAGTCGATGTCGGAATGACACGAGGGGTTATCTGAGCGGCCACGCGATATTGTCATCAAGTGGGGGCGGGCCGCCCGGCCGGGCGACGATACCATCGGCTTCGCGACGCAACAACCCCCGGCGCGACTCGCGCGTAACCCGGCGCTGGCCTTTGCCTGCCTCGATCCGATCCCTGCTCGTGACTCGACGCTTAGCCGGGCCCGTTATCTCGCACGCGAATTAGTCCGACAGATTTCCCAAGCCCGCCGCCCTTTCGCCGTCCGTCTTTGTCTGCGCTGACACCGCCCGAGATAACAGCGTTCGTCTTTTTTTTATTCCTTTTTTCCTTCGCCCCGTCTTTTGGCCCTGCGACAACGCCACGTTTGGATTGCTCTTGCGCCGAACTTTGGTTTAATTATCGTTAGTCACTTATAACCGGTTTGCGTTTAACTTGTAGACTCGGAAACAAATTTTTTGATACATTCACGAAAAAATTGAAAAAAAATTTATAAGATTGGATTATTCTCTCAATAAGCAACCTCTACTTGGAATAGAAATAATGTACCTATCACAAACTGACTTTTTTGAGTGTGCATTGCTGCCAGCCGTATGGCAAACTCTTGTAAGAATGCAAAAGTTTGGCAAGAGTATTACAGCTGGTAGATCTTTAGCTTCAACTGTAAGTCGTGACTGTTATGAAAACCAACGAATTTGTGAGTCAATATTGCTACTTTTTTTGACGCTACGATCTTTTTTTTTTTTTTTACTGGAAAACGCAATTTTTAAGATTTGTCGTAATACGGGAATTCAAGTGAAATAGTACTTTTTTATTTCATCTAGTTACCTATTTAATATGACTCATATCAGATTTTTGTTTAACATGGCACATTGTTTTTATAGCTAAATAAAATTTCTTTTAACATCGTTACATGGTTGATTAGCGAGCCTACATGATTACTTTGTTTATATCAAGCATACGATGATATTCGTTAAGAATGTAAAAATTCGCACGTGAAACGAAATTGGGTCATGGATTGTCACAACAAAAATCTTGATACTAATCTAAAATGTGCATCAGTGAAAATAAAGAGTCGCGTAAAGAAACGTTATTATTTCACTGATATACTGAACCGCTTTTTTAATTATTATAATTATAATATTGAATTATATTTTATATATATATGTAGTATTGCATTGTGGCTATTATGTTTGTCAATTGGAACAAATTTAATCAGTTGATCAAAACTTCTTTTTTTTTGATATTTTATCATAATTTTCATTGAGAAAGTATTTATTATAATCTCTGTTCGTTATGTCACACGTAGTCAACATAAGATACGCATCAAAAAACTTTATTACTTATACTACGGATTTAGAGACATCTCTCGAAAGCGCGTCTTATCTTGTTCGGTTGTAAACCAAGTACTTGAATGAATTCAGAGCTTGAGATAAACTAGTGTATGCGATCCCACGGTTATATGTCTCTCAGATTACTTACTACCAATTAAATAGACATATTTTAAAACCCTTTTATCTGTTTTTATCAGCGTCACTAATTCGAAAAATATAATAAAAAAATAAAAATTATGAAACATTCAATTATAGTGTATGTATAAATGATTAAAATTTTTTTTCTAACTGATATAAATGTATTCTGCCTTAAAATATAATGCATGAAAAAAAAAACTTGGTTTTCATCGTTTTGACTTACAAAACTGAAAATGTGTCAGCATTCTTCCGCACCGCTTTTTGAATTCATTACAGTAACGTGTTTCGAAATTAATCCAATCACGGCAACAACGCGCAAAGGGCTGTATGACGAGGTTCGGGTTCCCTGACCTTTGCAACCGTATTAAATCGTTGGGAAATTAATCTGGAAAGGCACCACGCGCAACGTTTATCCACCTTTTCTGTCGTTTTCCATCAGCTTTTTAGGTCGTTTGAAACGATTTTTAATGGCCACGGCTCAGAATCACACATTTTAATGTAGTCTAATGATATTTTATTCAAACGCTTCCACTCAAGTTACTTTTTTTATTTTTTCTTCAGATTTCATAATTGAAAACCGTAAAAATTGGAGCGAAATAACGACGTCTTAAAGTATTACTTTAATTGCTTCATGTAAATTGAATGTGGTGCTGATGGTTTATTTTCACAAGTGATTTGTAAAATTGATCGTTAATAAATTTGAAAGACGCGTTAAAACGTAAATTATGTAATGTTAACACTTAATTGTGAAAACGTTCTTTTCGATCTATTGAAATAATTTCAGATAAGAAATTTACTAAAAATCTACTCAAGTTGAATGAAAAAAAGAAAATTACTGTCTATGCGGATATTACAAAAATTATTATGAAAATTCATAAACTAGCAAAAATTATAACAATTTCGAAATTTCAAAATGCAAAATTGAAATGTAATTGCGCATGTCTTATCTTTGTGAAAGATTTGCGAGCAAAAAATTGCTTGGCCCTTTCATCCAACGATCGTCGGTTTTATCTTCGCGTAGCTTTGTTGCGACATTTCACCGATTGTTGTGACGCTCGGCATATAGCCGCGTGAATCCGCATGACCAGTCGTACGAATGCATAGACGGTCGGGAAGAGAAAAAGATCCGTTGTTCTGCTCTTGGGAACGTTCTCGCGAAACAAAAACGTCTGTAGGCGTCACACGCAAAGAGCATTTTTTCTTCAGTCGGTCGTGGATTTGCATTAAAAATAACATTTTTATTTTTTGACAAAAACATTTTTATAGGTTTATATTAAAGAAATAAATAAGTCGGTATCTATACTCAAGAAACACGTATAAAAAACGTAGAAAAAAATTGAGCTGAAAACATTTAAGACTATAATAACTTTAAGTCTAATATTAACCTCAAAGTGTTAAATGAAAGTAAAAAGTTGTTTACTAGAAGAAGCATTGATGTTCAACCAAAACTTTCTAATGTTTTAAAATCGGGATTATCTTTGTTCGACATTTCAAACATAATATCAATTTGAATGTTACTTTAAGATTTTTTATTATAAAGATTCTTCCAAAATTTTCAATAAGATCTTAAATTTTTTTTTTAATTTATGGATAATTTTTGATCCGTTCAGTGATATATATATATATATATATATATATATATAAAATTACTAAATTTATTAAGTTTTATTTGTTTAATGCAACCATATTTTTAATTGCTGCATATTTCTTATATTCAAATGAACAATTTTTTTTTACTATTAGATGATATACTATTTATCATTGTATCCATTAAATTAAATAATAAAATGATTTGCAGTTTTTTAAACAATTTAGTCACTAAACTGTCATTCGAGTGTTTGTATGATTTTTTTTCGCAAGAGAGATCTTTCAGTCTTTCGGGCATAAAGGTTGTAGGTCGCGTGGGAAAGAAGAAGAGCCGTGCAAAGGAGCCGCAGCGCCAAATTACACGGCTCTGTCTCTTCACTGACACTGAGGACATTTCCGTTAAATTTATATTGCATTGAAAGAACATGGACTTTTGTCAGAGAAACGTAAAAAAACGGATTATTATTATCTAGATAAAGCCTCAAGTTTCGTACCTTAAAAAGACAAAAAAAATGAAAATAAAAACGAAAATGAAAATATATATTACAGTAGAAATGTTATAATTCAAAATGATTATTAGATAACAATTTATACTTAAAAACATAAACTAGTTACACAGCATTCGATTGATTGAAACAGTACTATTCTTCATGTACTGACAAAAGAAGTTTTTTTATGTACGAATTTCGCACTTTAAAGAACAATTAATTTTTCTTCGTATTGCTTTCATCGTAATTTAAGTTTATTGAAAATTATTATCCAAGTGCCGAACGGTTAACCGAGTTATAAGTTTGATCGTAAATTAACGAGACACTTATGCAGACAATTTCAAAGTTTTAAGAGGTAATTACGTTCCAAGTAATGACATATGGTTGACGCGAAGAGACGAGCGTTGTGGGGAGGGGAGGGGCGCTTCGGAGATCCTTTTGTAATCGAGGTAACGAGTGTGGCACATTATGTCTCCGTATCTAATATATTCTTGGAACTCAGAGTGGCTCGGGAGATTTTTCATTCAAAATTTTTCAATACAACAGAAAACATTCTATTTGTTTATCATTTGTTGAAATAATAAAGAATAAATTTTATGAATGTCCTATATTTTAGAAAACAAGTTGAAAATATGCAAAGATAAAAACATTGAAAATAATGAATAACGAGTGTCACATAATTACAATCTTACACAAATTAAAAAACTTTCTTCACAACGTAAAACGTGTAGCTCCTCGAACCGAGATTCGAACGCTAGTCTCTATTCTTGCAATCTTATCTTCAACCCCACGCCACCTGTCTCTACTCTTTACAACTGTCTCTCACCGACTTTAATTATTCACTATCCACCACTACTTCCCCAAAACTATCTTTTTAATCTCCACAATTTCTGAAGCATTTTTGCCACACATTTTCTCTCGACAAAGTGTCAAATTCAAATGAATTCGTACGCCGAAATCGGCGCCGAATACAAATCACGTGGAACTCGCCGGAAAGCCAATTAAATATACATACAGCAGATGTTGATAAAGACGAGAGACGCGGATTTCGACGCGACATGCAGCGTCGTTCGTATAATAGCGATGTCGTTGTGCGACAAGGATGACGCGAGGGAGAGGGGGCGAATTATTATAAAGATAGGAAAGGGATCGGGTGTGTTGGGCAAGGCAGGCGGACATGTGTGAAATTAGCTTAATCTCACGGCTCGGATGACAATGGAGATACACGCGCGGTTCGTGTACGACACGCATTGACTGTCCGGGTGACAAATCTCGCCCCTCGGCAAACCCGTCCCTTCGCTGTCTGCCGGCCGTGTAAATATATTAGAGGATCATCTCCGCATTGACGTGGCCAAACACACGTTGCGCCGTGCTTTGCGACACAACAGGCGTCCGATTGACAATTTTTCACCTCATTGCAACGGCATCTCTTATTGTCGTCATCGATCCGATCACCACCGGCGCATCATTGATAAAATATGTCCCATTATGGCGCGTCGTTGGTGAAGTCGCAAAGAAACAAGGCGATTGTGAATGCGGATCAACAAGAGTGCGGAACTGGGAATCGTGAATCGACGAAAAAAATTGAACGGTACGGACAAACGTATGGTTTTGATTGGGAAAAGTAGACCAAGGTAGAGTTACGTCAATTAGACTTGATCTGGTTGAATGGCAACGATAAAATAATTAGTACAAGTTACAAAAAGGTTGTTGTGACGACAAAGTTTCTGATTCGAGACTTTTTATATTTAGCTAAAGAAAATACTCCTTTAAAGTCAAAAAATATTTTTTAACCACGATATTTCGTGGTTCAGGAGAAAGTTATTAATCTTCAAAAAATTACGGTTAGGTTTTGACTGAACAAAGGAAATTCAACTTTTAATCAAAGAGACTGGATTTCTCCTATCGTAAACAGCTTGCACTGACTGAAAGAAAGTAATCTTAATTTACGATAAAAAATTGTTAATTTTACCGAGAAATCTTTGTCTTCTTAAAAAATTCTTCAAACTACATTTATTGATTGATAAATAAATTATCTTTGACAAACTGAAATAGATTTTTAACGAAATAAAAGTGTAGCAGAACGAACTATTCTTTTTATATTATTATATCATACAAAATTTACACACAAAATACAATCTATTAGAGTAATGTTTTTTTTTTTGAATTTGTAAATAATACGTTAAAAGTAAATCTCAATTACGTTTAGTAATTTTCATAATCTTGATCTTTCAATTAACTCACTTTTTATAACTTTTAATCTACAAAACAATGGTATAAATGGGACATGTTAATAAAAAGGCAAAGTCAATAATCGTCTCGTTGATCGAGCGAGCGAATGAAAAATTCATAGGTTATCATTGAAAATCAAAAGTTGTGTCATGTAGAATGAAGAATCGCAGAGTGGACGGAAGATATTGACGGGGCAGTAATTTAACAATAAGCCAGCTGGCGCGTGCTACGTAGGAAGGCTGTGTGACCCCTAATGTAGTTATACGATATAGTGTACTTTTCTCTATGCGTGCGTGCGCACGCCGGCTAAACGCGGCGCCCTCTTCGTCTCCGGGACAATCGACGGAGATGCTTCATCCCCTTTGTTATGGCGGTTCCCGCGTCAATGCACCCGGAATCTCTTCGCTATTTTTCTCGTTTACCATCCTGTAACGCGTCGACCGAAAAGCTTCATTGCTAATTGAGTCGTTCTGGCCCTTTCGTTCAAGCGTTCTTCAATCTTGTCGAACTGATTTTTTTTCGAACTTTTCAATTAAAAGTCATTTAGTTAACAGAACGTGCAGATTAACTGAAAAATTAAAGAATATAATCATTGGTTACAGATTTGTAAACGTCAAAAATTGTAGATTGTCATAATTAATCTCATACATTATCACTAATAGAACTAATATATTTTTGAACAAAAATTAATTTACATAAATTAATAAAATGGTTTATTGATAAAATTACTGTACAGAAAATATCTGTTGAAAAAAATAAATAATTACAGAGTAGTGTTGATCAAACCCTTTTATCAGTCGCTTCAACGTAATTCCCGTTTCGTTCGTTTTCTTCTTCATCAAAGCAAGCGATAATTTGTCAGTTAATATGACACGATGGGACCGAGGCGGCCGATTGTTATGGTAATGCAGTTTGCGACTTTTCATCTGCGCAAACACTCCGCGTGCACGCGTACAGTCACTGAACATCACCGGGCTTGCAACAAACGTTGTTATTATTATGTTCGACTCTCGTTCATCTCATGGCCTTACAATCTAAACAGCATTATGATTAAGTAATAAAACATTTAAGCCCCCGGCCCCCCTCCCCTTCTTCCGCCTTCTCCCCGCATTACTCGAGCCTGAAAGACGGTAGCTACAATGCGCGCGCGCGCACTCAACGCCGAGATTCTTCCTGTGTGACTTCAACACGCATATGACCTCAATTGCACTCATGTCGGACGCTACAAGGGCGTGACGACAGATGCAACGAAAACCATTCGGGGGCCCGGTTGGGCGGTGCAGGTCTGCTGATTTTACCATTCGCGCGCCAAGATAGCATTTTACCGCGATCCTCGAGAAAAAATAACGACGACGATATCGCCCCCTAGATCCCAATTAACGAGGGGGTACCGTTGCTTGTGGAACTGTATAATATTCCGCCGTTTCGCCGTTCTTACGGCAGATCCTCGGATAAGCTTTCGATTCAAACCCGGGGTCTCGGTCGGCAATTTGAGTCTCGGCTCGAGTGCTTGATGAAGAAAGTCGAATGGAAGTTGTTGGGTTTTGAAAGCTGGAGTATTGGGGTATCGGTGAATAGGTCGATTTTATTCGATTGTATCGCTGGTTGGACAGGATTTGATATGAGGACTGGCAAATGAGAGAATTAAATGAAGAGTTAAGGCGAAGTAGGTCTGCATTACCGACAGAGGGGAAAAGTGGAGATGACAGTTCGTTGTTAAGTAGTTCCAGATTTGCTTTAAGTTTGGAATAATTTTATTTCGGTGGGCGTTATGATTTTAAGAAGACGGTTCACGTCATGAAACAAACTTTACTTCAGAAGAATTAAAATTGCGTAGAAATAAAAAAAACATGACTAAATTTTGAAACTGTTTATTTATTTTATTAATTTATTTATTATTATTATCATTTCCTTTATATCGAAATCAGACCAAAAGAAGATCGAAACTGTAGATTCGCCGTCGTGTCAACTGTCGGTTAATTATGTCGCCGGAATCTCAAGTGATTAGAAACGGCATTAACAGGAGGGACAGTAAGTTTTGGCAGTTGGTCGTGTGTTCGGGCGTGCGTGGTCCCAGTTAATTTCGGTCCAACCACGAAAACGCCGCTGTCCAGCAGGGCTTAATCTTGCTCGGCCCTCGTCAAATCGGTTACGGATCGCGTGCGTGGATCAATGCCGGCCTGCTGACCGGAAACACGCGTTTCCAATCTCTGCCTGTCAGAGCCATCAAAGCTTGTGGATCATCGGCGATGTTGCTTTGCTTTTAATCGGAACCTTTCACAAGCTGATTACTTGGGAAACAACTTCATTTACTTTGCTTACTTTATTTTAACATAAGCCTCAACCTAGAGACAATGTATTCGATGTTTCATAATCTCGTGTCTATGTGAAAATTCCATTGATGCATCCGTCATGTAAACTAGGACATTTGAATTTATAAATGACATGTAAGAATGTGAATCTGGAGATGAGTTTTTTTCTGGGTAGTTTGAACAAATCGTGTAAAATTATTGAAACGACGCAATATTTTTTTTTATTGGGAGAAATCTGTAATATTAGTTCATAATTTATAATTTAATAAATATATCTTCCTTTGTAAGGCCTTGCAAATATTTTGTATACTACATCGTGTAACTTAATTTTTCCAGACAACTCATTGTCAAAAATTGTGTTTCATCTTAAAAAAGAAAAATCAAGAGTTGCATCTACAATATATTGTTGATATTTGTTCAATTATTTATTGAATCTACCACATGGACATGCCAAATTTAATTTGTCCAGCAATTATATTGAAATCGCTGCACGAAACCAAATTTTTTACCTTAAACCGAAATTTTTTACCTTAGAAGTCTCCTGAACCATTTTGTTTATAAATCTCAATTCAACTGAAGCCCATTGATTATTCGTATGCAAAAAGTACAGCAATCAGCAGGTGCAAATCGAGGCTCGCGATTAACATAATTTTTCAATTTGCAACCGACACACGAGGTCCGCCATCGCCGACGTAATGGATTAACGATATAACGCGGCCCGTGGCTTATAAATATGCCACGGGGCGAAAATTGATCGATGCCGAAAATTAATGATCGGGATCGATAGTGCGCGCACGTTTTTCGGCTTATTCGTACGTTCATGAAGTGCGCGATAGTGGCCACGTGTCGCAACTCTGGCACCCTCTGGGAAAGTCAGGTCTCGCGTCACGTCTACTGACCTCTTTAGGCCCGGCCAAACGCGGAACGAGAGCGCAAACGGTCGCCTCAATGCCAAGTGTGTGGATTCAAGCGCGCTACTTGTTATTCATAGATGTCTGATACGAACGAAACGATGTTTGATCATCAATTACTGCCAATTAACACGCGTTTCAAACCGAATCGACGGAATTTATTGGCCGATTTTGTTCACTGCCCTACGGAAAGCCAAATAATCGGAGAAGGGGAAAGAGTACAACTTGACAGTCGAACGTGTGCGCATCAGAAATAAATATTGAATCGGGGACGTTAAATGAAAATAAGGGATGGTGATGTTTATTTTAATTATAATGAATAGTGAATGAATCAACACAAATAGTCGATTAATTACATCAATTGTAAAAGTACGATTTGGATTTGTTTTAAATTTACGAATATAATTGATTGAATTTTATTTATGCAACTGGATATTTGACAAATATATTCTAGAAGTATGCATCGCAAAATCATTTCAAATCATAGACAAACAAATTTGAAGGAAACTTTGTGACAAAATTGTTCTTCGCTTAAATTACTTTTAACTAATTTTTACACGGTCTAATTTTGATCAACTATTTAATTTTGATCCTTCAGTCGATCTTGTGTGACTGTTTTATTTATATTGTTTTCACGTTTTTAAATCGTGTTAGTCTATCATCTGAACATCGAATGTTTTCCATTCCGTCAACATTAAACGATTCTGATTATGTCACTATAATAGTTCGGGGGTTGTTTTAATGGCGAAATGCGATGATCTTTCGTGGGCGGACATAGTGCGTCTAACGTTACGCGGCTATAAGCATACGTGGAGGAGTGGTACAATGGAGTACGATTACAGCATCTGACCTCGTGTAGAATAACGCATTACAATATGAATGTAAGCGCATGTGCGTCGATTACCGTCAATGTTACTGACGGCAAATATGCCGTTGAATCTCCGGCACCGGAAATTCCCGCCTTTAGATTGATCATGAGGCACATTAAAATTGAGAACACTGTTATCGAATCGATAATCATGATCGCAAAATATGGAACATATTGATAGTAACTACCATGATTACAAATGCAATTTTATTCGGTAGAATTCAGGACAGAGTTGTGAAGATTTGTAAGCTGTTAGATTATAAAAATTAAACGAACATAATCTGTATAATTAATTTAATTCAATTAACTTTATTGATATTCTCAGATTTCTTCTTCGCTAAGTTTTGATAAGCTTAATTCAATACGATTTTAATTTAGAAAGATTGGTTTCACAGACTGATTTTGTAACATAAATCTTGTTTCGTTAGTCTTCTTTCCCCGGCAATTGTTGCGGCGCCCGCAATGATTGGGAAAAACAAGGAGGGCGAAATGTTTCTAGAGCTGCTTCGGGAGTCGTCGCGCGCAGGAAATACAATCGGTAAACGGTAGATAATAGTGGCGTGATCGCCCGGCATTCGGGACGTCACTTCCGCCGCGAGGTGAAAGACTGACGCATAATTTCCGGTCCAAGTCTAGGATCCATCGATCAAACACTCGACTCTTCCGAAAGATAGGACGCGTGCCACAAATTACATGCGATGATGCACTTTCACATCCAGAACGATTAACCTCACTTTTTCAAGTTCAAAACCAAAGGAGCACGGCTGTTCAATTAATTAACAAGTGATTAATTCTGTAAATGACATTCGTAAATTTAATTAGATTTGAAAATTACTTCAGATTTTTCAATGTACTTTAGAGCTTCAATTTAGATCAGGTTAAATCCATGGTATCGTAACGTTTAATAGACGTAACTAATGAATTTCATAGACGACCCTCATTAGCATACCTTATTTCAGCATCATTTCAACATTGTTTCAATGCCAAATGCAAGTTCCAAAAATTTAAAATTAAAGCGAATTCAGTTAGAGTAATCATTACAAATATTTTTGATCCTTTAATTTGATTCAATCAAATTTCAACCTGGTTTAAACGTTGAACATGAGCTTTAGTTTGTTTTTGTTGAAATGTACATTATTTTTATTCAACGTTAAACTTATATCAATAGTTACATGTTTGAATTTAACTTCGACTTTTTTTGACGTTGAATCTACGTTGATTAAATTAATCTGAGGTAGTTTGTTTATATTCGAAGACAAATGTTGAACAGAAAAGAACTATGTTTAGTTATACTTTAAAATAGTTTGAATGCGAGTAGGGAGCGGCGTTCGTTGAAGAGAACACAGCGTCACGGTCGGGGAAATAAGGCGGGCAACAAATTGTGAGGACTTGAGACGAATCGAAGTCTGAGCCGGGGGATGAAGAGACTCGGATGGCGTGATTTATAGCAACAGGAGGCTGCTAAAATGATCGGCTCACGAGTGCCCATGCGTGTGTGCAGTAGTCGGATGTCGTAAGAACGTCAAAAAGATACTCGAGAACGCGATCCGCCTTCAATGTTTCGGCTAACGGCTTGCACAAAAAATTGAAGAATTTTGAATACTCGCTAAATGCAACTTTTTGAGGTGTTCCCCTGATTATCTATAAAAATTATATCGCACATTGAATCTACGTGTCCATTCCTTTTTCGTTCAATGTACAATCACAACTTCTTTGTTTTTTTTAAGTAACATTATTTGCATATTCGATTCATATAAACATTCCTTTTATTTAGTTACAATACAAAATTGATTTGGTAAATTGATTTGTTGAAATAAAACAAATATTCACGTTTCCAAATATTTTAATTATGATTCGACTAACTCAAAAATGGTTTTACATTTCAAATAAATCTTCTTCTCGGTGTTCTTTGTTTCTTTCGAAAGAAATTTCCTTCTTCTTTTTTCACTCGGCGTCTTATTTTTCACACAGCCACAATCACATGGTGACTTTAGTACATTGACTGAAATGTTATCTGACTCTTGTTTAGACTGAAGGTGTCTTCATGACCCACTCGATGATCATTGTGCCGATGCATCGAAGCCTCTCGCACGACACAGGTGGTCTTGAAAGAAGATTACGCATCTCGTTTCAGTTGAGATACCGAGGGATACGTCATCCGAGCTATCTCCGATGTTAAAAAATATTTATAGCAGCTGCATTTATCAAAAGTAAAAATATTTTGAATTTATGAATATTTGCATTTAGAATATTGTTTATTGTAAACAAAATTTATCGTCAAATAATTAAAACTACTTTAAACATTTCATTGTTAGTCTGTTGATTGAAACATATTGACATAGTCAAATTATATTTGTTCATACATTTATGTTTGTATCAAAATAACATTACTTTTTATAAAATGTCAATTAACCTCATTCTAAATAATTTTTATTATAAACTTTTTGTATTTTTATCTTCTATTCAAATAATTCAAATAATGTATATGAACCCGCGGATCAAGTGGTTCAGTTAAGATAAATACTTTTTATTGTTTACCGATGAAAGTGAACAAGAATACATATTTTTAATAATTCTTATGAGTACGCGAAGAAATTTAATTTCCATTTAAGAAAGGTCAATTTTGCGAATAAGTCAGTTTCGTTTCATTGCCGAATAAAAAAAATAAAGGACTGGAGAATAAATAATGAAAATAATAAAGTAAATGACGTATAGAAAATACAAGGTATTGAGAATCGGCTTTTATTTTTTTTATTATCCAATCGAATCATTATTTGGAAATAGGGTATCGAGTTCGATAATTATCAATCACGGCGATCCATCTTGATAGTGAACACACACGAAGTCCGCCCGGTTGTGATAAATGTTGGTGGGGGAGCATGACGTGATCCTACAAGTCACATATCGTCCAGATTTGATAAGTCCATCAACACTCGACGAGGATACACAAGGCGCTTCCACTTAATTGTTCGATACTTTATTTCACCTCGAGATCATCCATTATCCTATTTCGATGACGATCTTTTCCGAACAGTCGGAATTGCTGAGTCGCCGAATTTGTAGTATCCATAATGGCTCTAGTAAGTCGATCTTCTCTTGTAATATTTAGCAAACGATATGGTTTTTGTAATTTAGAAAACACCGTGTTTTGATAATATTTTATAAACTTTTGTTTTATTGTATAAGAGTTTTGATACAATTGTTTAAAAAAGAAATGTTTACAAGATTGTTACAAAGTTTTGCGAGATGAGTGTTCACACTCACAAGTTTGTGGGCATTATTTTAATTACCCCTCGATATTTTAGCATTGTTCAGAGATCATTTTCAGTGTACAAAATATACCAGTGTCAGAGCCACATTAATTTTTGCTATTTCTACTAGGGAGTGACGTATCAAAATATAATATCCTTTTCTAAAGAAAAAACATATATTAATTTTTAAAAAATTTAATTTTTTTAACTTATATTAATTTTATATTACTTTGCAAAAATATAATTTAAAACGGATATTTCTAATGCGTTATAAGGTATTTGTAAACAAGAAAAAAAATTCCTCCAGAATAAAATCAGAAAAATGGAGAACGAAAATTGCAACGCGATTAAGCATCGAAGTGCGGTAAAATGTCGGGTTGCAAGGTACACGTGATTTTGATGAATCTTAGTAGTCAATATTATTGGTCGTGTCGTTTCGTGTTCGGCGAACTTTAACGTATAAGAAGTGCCTATTTGCCTTATCGGCTTGTCAAGTTCCTCGACGTCCTTGCCGGGCGGAGAATAGCCTCGGCACGCAAGCCGCCCCTCCCCCTTCGCGTACGTAATTCGCATGCTTTGAAATGAATTTGAAGACTCGATATGCTAACTATGAGAATGAACAGCGCGGAATAATTGTTTAACATTTGCGCCCCCGCAAAGATCTCAATTTTTCCGCAACGATTCTTTGCTTTTTTGCTATCAATTATTACAGAATAATAAAATGTAAACGAACAAATTACAGTTATAAGTTTTTAAAATTAATACAATCTCTAAAATTTCCGTTTTATTTAGATTCGACACTGTTCTTACGATTATACACTGAAAACAATCTATTTGGAATTTGCTGAATAATCATGTGAATGACTTTTAAGATGTCTAAACTTCGTATTTAATCACTCAAACCGTTTTACGTTACAATATCTGAAACTTACAATTGTACGAAATATTTGGAGCGATTGAACAAAAGTTATTGATTCGATACAAAGTGATAGAATTATCAGTCTCAAGATTCTTACGCATTCCTATTCAGCTTTTGTTCACGTGTTAGCAAAATGATTCGGTTTCGCGTATCGAAGGATCGAATCATCGCTTTTACGAAAACGCGACCCCCTAAATCGCAAAAACGAATCATCGCGCTGTCTGTTACGATCGCGACAAGACATTTATCGGAGCGCTCGATTGCAAAGAACTGTTAAGAATAATGATGTATGTGTGCATCCGCGTGTGTGAATGGTGTCGTCACGTACGCGAGCCACTCGAGCTAATAATCATTCGTGTTTGCTCTTTACGTTACGCGCTTCTATTTAATTAACTTTTCGCTCGGCGGAAAGCGAGCATTGTTTCCCGGCAGATAAAGCTAGCGGTATTGATTTTCACAACGATCGCACTTTTTCTGACAAATGCATGCGTTTGCTCAATCATAAGAACATTATTTTCATTCATATGCTTTTGTTTTACTTGTTTCAGTCGTGGGATGAGGCGTTACATTTTTGTTGGAAAAGTTTGTGTATTCTTTAAATAAGTTTTTTTAGATAATTTGAGATAAATGAAAAAAATTTTTTTATTGGCTATTGGAATTAATTAGAACGATTGAGAAAATAGGATTTAAATCGCGAAATAGATTTTTTTTTTTTCATTAACTCTGATTTTGAATGATTGGGAAGTAGTTGTATTTAATGTGATTAATTGATTATAGTTGTCAAAAATCAGTAAAGATTACGTATCAAATGTTCTGTGTACACACATAAACCAAACTGCTATAACTCGTCAGTATTATATCTAAAGGCATTTGTTAATTATTTCATTATAAGGCAAACATTCTTTTACCCGTAAATTTGCCAATATTATTTGGTTGTTAAAATGATAATGCATTTATTCACTCACTTTATTTATGAATCTTAATGTTACATCACTTCATTTTCAACTCAGAAAGTTATTTTTATTGTTGAGTTTTATCGCCGTACAATTTACAGATTATATTCAAGATTATTCACCCGATAATCTTTGGCCCAATTTTTCACCGGATTGATTTCTTACTGTCACTCCATTCGACGTCGAAGATAATACAGTCGAACGTTCATATGTAAAAAAATGTGACGAAAAGTTACAGAATGGTTCACTAGAAATGAAAATTAGATTTCTCTTTTCCTGTATAATTAAATTTAAAGTTATTTTAATTGACTTGCAAAAATAATCTTTTAGACGAAACGTCAATCAAAATTGATGGCATCAATTTTATTGACCTCGAATGTATCTAGTGGACTCTGAGATATTTGATGAACTCATAAACATTGTTTGCTACCAAACCATTCACTGTTTCTACAGCCATTTCGAAAATGAATACAATATATCTGCAATCAATGTTTGTGAATATATTTTGCGTCAGAATATCAATATCTGCGCCAGTTTTAAGGTTGTCCTTCGAAAAAATTGTTTTTAAACTTCAAACAAACATCTAACACTTAAACACCTCGGAAAAGAATTCCGCGACATCGGATTCAAAATTTCACCTCGAATCAAAAAGTCTGGCGCGCTAATTGAGTCCTTCGTCGTAACATCAATTTGGACTTTGAAGAACTTTTATATCCTCGGGTTTTCTTCCTCCTTCAAAGACGAATGAATAAGTTTTCAACGCAACGATGACTGTGGCCCCAAAGGATCGCGCCACCGGGTGGTTTAGGGTGACGATCTGGAGAACGTCGGGGGAGAAAAATGAGTGAAATCCATTAGAGGGAAAGTCCGTGACTCTGACCTGCGTCGATCCTCGTGTCGCTCGTGTACACGCACCGACTCGCCGCGTATAACGTCCGATCGTCGCCAATTTACAAAGCCGCAAAAGCCGTCGACGGGATTTTTCATTTTCGAACCCCGCGAAAGCAGTTGCGTCACGCGCACCTCCGCACACAATTGCCTCGTATTTTTTATATTTTTTTCATCCTCCTTTTCGAGCGTCTTTTCAATGCTACGCGAACAAGAAGTTGCGTCGTTTATATATAACAAGAATGCCGTAGAAACTGCTGGGACAAAATGTCTTGATTCAGAATTTCGATACAGAGCAAAAGAAATAGCAAAAAGTATTATTTTTGAGACAAACTAACTTTTTACATTATTTTTGAATGATAAATTTTTACTTTAAGTTTCTATATAGTTGTACTATTTGCCAAGTTTATTTATATTATATATTTTATATTTTGTAAGTATATTTATATACTGGAAACGGAAGATAAAACTCTCATTCAGTGTTTTATCTTTTGTTTATGCTAAAGAATCATATCTAAAATTCAGACACTTTTGTCGTATAATATTATAAACAGAAAGACTCGGAGATCTTTCAGCGGTTGAGTTTTTTTATCATTCGACCATTTCGTCTTCGTTCTCGTCTTTCACACTCACTGACATTATTGATGAGTTATTTGTTTTAACGAGCGTTCCAAAGTTCAACGTGAATTCCGGTGAAGTGTAATTCGACAAGCCGTTTTATTGCGTAGGCTTTCGAGTTGCACTTGAAAGATTCTCGCAAGTTTATGGGCCGTTATTGATTTCAAGTCCAGTTGAAGATATACGCGTTTGGAAAACAAACAGCCATGGCGTTCAGTGTCGAATTCGTCTCCAAGAAAAGAGATTGAATAAATTGTCGTCGTCGTCGGCGCGACTCGTAAAACTGGAGAGTCGACGACAATGGATGCTCTGTTGGCTTTAAGGCGGAGAACCTTTTGGTCTCTTCGTCAAGCGCGAGACTTTTGTTTCTGCTAACGATTAAATTCGTGCGCTTTTGTGCGAGCTTTTCGATCTTACTGGTAAAGAAAGGATTTTAGAAAAATGTATCAAATTGATGAAACTCCGTTTTAAATATACTTAGATATTTTTCAAAATGCTCAAAATATGTTGAAAAGTTTAATTCCAAGAGTCTTTATCAATTGTCGAATCCTAAATAAATGTCTCAATTGTATTGTTGACAATCTTTGTTGACAATGTATTATTGTTTAATATGCGTATGATGAACAAATGACTTTAAACTTTTTTTCAATTGAATTATATTTTATTATTTAACTTCGAAGTTAATCTTGAAATATAATAAGTGTATAAACTTTTTGTTTAAGATTTATATCTTAACATTTATTAAAAAATATATATAATTCGACATTGGAAATAGTCATTTCGGTATCAAGTGATTCATTTTTACAAATCCGCATCCGTTTCTCAACTTAAAGTAGAAGCGTTTGGTCTGAAGAATTTTACTATTGAAATTTAAATGAAATTCAAATGTTATTTCATATTTTCCTATGTGGAAAATCTGCTTGCGTCACGTATATTCTGCATACGTCAAACAGACTTTGACAGGTATTTTTACGAGCAGCTCTTTTGATGTCAGCTGCGTATCGTCAAACCTTTTATCTCAATCGTATCATCTGTTTAAACATTATGTAAGTGATTAGACACAATATATGAAACTTACATCATAAAATAGTTTCGTTTGGTCGAAAATTAAATAGACAAAAGTGGGTTTTATTGTGATAATCATCGGAACGATAATGAGATTGGTGTAACGCCAATCAGAAGTCATAATCTTATAGACCATTTATTTCGTGGTTAAAATTCGTAAGAATGAAGACTCGCCATTGAAAAAGTATTTAGATTATTTTTTAGTGATAGTGAAATAAATTTTCAATTATTACATTATGAATATACACTCCTAACAACTGTTCTCTCGGCGTACATAAATCGTAAGATATCTTAAATAGCAAAACCGGTATACTTGAACTATCGAGTTCACCAATCGAGCAACAACTTTTGCAATTAGAATTCTTTCACTGTGAATTTACGGAGTGACTTTGCCGCGTTTACCTCGTTCAACAAAGTCGTCAAACAAAACGACTGCGTGAATGATGCCGCGGAAAAATGCTTAGCACAGCAGGGCGAGAGGATTAATTGTAAATGAACGAAATAGGAAAACAAAGGTCGAGTGGATCGGGCCACGGCATATGGGGTCGCGTATCGGCCGGAACAAATGCCGCGGTCAAAGACAATCGGTTCTTTACGATTGGCCGCATCAGTAATGGCGATTTAATGAATCGTCGGCCCGGCCCGGACTCTCGTTGGCTGATCATTGTTTTCGTCACTGTTAAAGAGTCCGATCGAATGTATTATTGTTGCGAACAATTGGCCGCGCGGGAACGCAGGCTCGAGCGCGCATCGCCAGTGGACATGTGGCTGTGCGCGCGGCCGCGCAATTCGTGCCGTTTGTTTCTCTAATGCGACGATTGTGGCGTGCGATCTTGAAACAAAAACGCGGGCCCGCTGTCCCGCGGCCATCTGTCTGGCGCAGCGCGGCGCACGGCAAAAGAGCATCCGCGCTACGCGCCGCGCTGGGGATCGCTTTCTAGTGGCTCGTCGTTTAACCCCACGAAGTGCCTGAAAGCGTGGGGCCGACTACAACGGGTGAACGGCAAACCGACGCGAGCGCGCTCTTTTTCCTCGCTTGTCTCCTTCGATTTTGGTTACGTTTTTCGGTTGAATTAAACGGCAAAAATTGAATTCAACGATTAGATTTATTAGAATTCCTAACGCAGCAATAACGTTCTATAAAAATGAATTGTTAATTATTGATTAATAATGATATCTGAACATTTTTACTGTAGTCTTATAAAATCCTGTTATTTTATTTGTTAATTTGAGTTAATCTGAGTAAAAATTCAAACCTGTTTTGTTTGTTTAAATGTAGCACTTTGCTCCGTGAATATTAGATTTTTTTTCTGGATTATTTTGATTGTAATTTATTTGGCTTTGAGTTTAAGTACACATGAGAAATTCAATAAAGTCATCGATAATGTACTAATCGAAAGCCGTCGATTTAAGAGACACCCGATATATATACTTAACACATTACATGTATTCCACATAACATGTAATGTAGTGTAGTAGGCAGGGTCGTGGATTCTAGCAATTATACATCCTCAAGCACACTCAACGGCAAGTTCCCATTAGGACGAGAGAACGAGTGTTTAGCACTGCGAAATCCAATCTTCGCATTTGCGGCCGCAAAAATCGAATAAGCGCTGCTGTAAAGTCTTCGCTATACATTTTTGTCAATATTTAACAACGCTTCATTTATTTGCATTAATAATGGTAAAAGAACAATTAGAAATTTTGTTTGTAAATTATTAGTTTATTGCTTCATTACAAAATGAGACATTTTGCCATCTTTTCAAAAATGCCTCATGCATTTTTCGTTTGAAAAATTGTATAAATCAAACGGCATTGAGATCTGAAAAATCTAAAAAATATTAGGACTTGTGTAAAAAAGTCAGATTAAAACAATATTTTATTATTATTGGTGAATTGATATAATTTTTCAATTGATTGATTAACGTTAATTTTTCTACATATTAATTTTACACCTAGTTTTACATTTTATAACAAAAAAAATTAATAGTATTATCGATTCATTTAAATTGTTTTGTTTTCATTGTAAAATGTTTTGCCAATTAGCTATCTTAAAAAACGGTGACTCGACTAGTTATTCTTCAATTTATTCAAGCAGTTCAAATACGAATAACTGCCATTATTCAATTCAGCAGAGGACTTCTTGTAGGGGTGTCCCGCGCAAAAACTATCGATTATCTAGTTTCTGTGTCGGCACAAAAACGACATACCGTCTGAGTGCTGCGCGATGTAAACCACTTGTCGAAAAACTTTGATACCGTTCCGTATATATCAACGTCTGCCGCGCGATATCGGCCGAAACTATTAATCCTCCCGAAGAAAACGTCACAGCCTCGTCCGGCGGCTTAATTGACCGTATTTCGTATCGGGCCGACTTGACACGAGCTATCCTTGGTTAGAAGTCTCTTTGTCATTCATCTTTTCATCCTATTTTTCTTTCCTTTTTAATTTTCGTTTAAAAAAAATGTTATTTAAAAAGTTGTAAAGCTTAAATGGTATAATGCTAAAAAACTTTCTCAAAAGAAGATTCAAAGAGGATATTTTTCATTAAAAGATATTTACTCTCAATATTAATGAATTTGCATTAATACACAAGGAATAGCAAACGAACATTTTGAAGAGCGTAATATTCACATAAATTGAATGTTTAAAAACATAAATTAATTTTAAATATATTTTAATAAAGAAACATAAAGTACATGCATGTAAATTGCTTTAGCTTTATTTGAAATTTTTATAAGAATAAATGATATCGATATTTCATAATCTTATACAATTTTAGAAATCAGCACTGTGATGTTGAAAACTTTTTTGTTAGTAAAATAATTTTTTCTGTAGTGTCGTTTTATACTTTATTGACAGCTGTTAATCAACTTAAACTTTTGAAAAATCTTTTTGCTTTAGTAGTGATTTCAAAATAATTCGACGAACGATCAGGATCGTTACGTTAGGCCGTTAAATGGTAAAATGTAATACGAATAATCGGAAATCAAAATCAAGTGAAGCACTTTTTACACCCTTCGCTCGATAGCTGGTGCGAAACTGATCGACCACGACACAAGAGTCATCAAAATGACAGAGCTTGATCAAAGGCCATCGCAGTGCGTTTGATGTCTAGTACACGCTGCGTTTCACGCCTGACGATTCAAAATTAAATCCCATTGTGCAATTTCGAAATCGACTGATTCTAAAGCGATGTTTGATTAATCGCAAAAGATACATTATAATCGAATAAGTAATAATTTTGAGTGTCGCTTTTTCGATATAGAAGTCAGTTTTGTTTAGATATGACATTTTAATAATTGAATTGATTTCGTCATATTTATTCCGAATTTTTCGCTCTTATTAATATTGATTTGATTTGAATAATGTTATTGAAATTGCAATAAAAACATGTTCATAAAAAAATTATGGATCAAATGCGTTCATTTATCTTATCTACCAGTTTTATTTTATCTAATTATATTTATACATCATTCTGTCTATTCTGAATTAAGTTTTGAGATAAATTTCATTCTAACTCAAGTACATAACTTCGTCGGATCTCACCATAATTCGCTTACTTTGTTCAATACGAATTTTTTCACCCATTTTCTATACACTCAGCAGCAAGTCTTCGAAAACTCTTTCAATCGTCAGATGGGAAACGCAGGAAAGTAACATTTAAATTAAGTCCCAATGAAATATCGTTGCCTGACACCTCGTGTCTTGTGCCCTTCTCACGGCAGTTAGAAGCCAATTGGTTTTCGATTGGCTGCGATATTGTTTTCCCGGCATCGCTCGAATTCGCATCAGTTATTTATCGTTTTCATTACTCTTCTTCGGCACCCTCGAGCGCGATGCTTCTTCACTACGCAAACTGTCACGGCGATCAAAAACGGATTACCGAAGAAAGGAGCAACTCCCCACCATCCTTCGTTCAACCCCGTTTTCTCGCGCGCAATTACGCTTTGAATTATGTACCCACGGTTATTGAAGATCCGGGCGGTAAATCTGCGGATTCGCGTGGACGATTTCTCACGCCTCGGAGTAGCGAAATAATTTGTTCATTGTGCGTCGCCACGCGAAATCGCGACGGGTTAACCGCAAACAATGCGACACCGCTCGGGACACCTTTGGCAACAAAGCCTGCTTTTTCCGAAAAAAGGGCGAAACCTTCGCAAGATGATCGTGACTTCTGTTGTCAACCCCTTTTCAAGAGTTTGTGATTTGGGAAGAAGGGTTTCCTTCGACTGGCGATTTCCAACTGTAAAAAAAAGGAAGAACGTTCACCTTCCATGGAGAATTGCAACATGATTTTACAATCGCTTCAAATCTTTTTAGGGATCTTTGAATTCGTGAAATTTTTCGATCGGCAAGTTTTATTTTGATAGTTTCTCAGAGATTAAAAGTTATAGATTTTCCACTGAAAAAATTTATCATACATGGTTTAATAACCAGTTATTTACAAAATACCAACAATTTTTTTATCTGATAAACAATAAATTTTTGTCCTTTTCGGGTAACTCAAAAAATAAAATATACAATGTATAGGCCGTTTTCTCCGACAAAAAGCAAAAAAATTGATAAACTACTTTAAATAATTATAAGAATAATATTTACTGTTGACACGAAGTTCCGTTAAGAATAATAAAAAAAAAATTTTTGTGTGTGTGTCGTAAAATCCATCACCAGTTTTAACTTTGAATTCTCACTATCTTTAGAAATATTCCAAACTGACAAAAGTAAAAAGACCACCTATTCAAAAGTCCATCCTTATATACAAATCCTATTAAATGTGTAGCTGTTTTTCTTTTTTATCTAGTCAAATTTCCAAGTCCAATTACTAAGTAAAACAGTAGATTAACTTTTCATCAACATTACCAATAGATAAAAATCATTCTCACAAGACTGCCGTTGGTTGTCATTAGATCTTTGTGCGAATTATTTGTAATGACTTGTATTTTTTATTGAGCGAGCCTTTTATCACCTTGGCTTGGAATTAAGGTGCCCGCAGAGAAAAGGGTGACTGACGGCGGTTTGAGGCGAGCGTTCATCAATTACGGCAAGGAATAGTCCGTGCTTTCTCCACAATTGAGGAATATTTCGAGTGCCGTTAGATCATAGATATTCAATTCACAGATGTCACGCAGGCAGCTACCCTTCTTTGCCAAGGTCTCGCTCGCTTTCCGCCCCGTTTTGCCTTCTTCTTTCTCTCCCGTCTTCCTGGCCGTGCCTCCCTCTCTCCTTTCTCCGTCGACTTTTTTTTTCTTTCTTCTTTTTTTCGACGGCTCGTTTCTCTATGCTAAGTTCACTCTTCTGCAGTGCCACTGAATAGAATCACGGGACTATTCTTCTGGCTTTGTATGCCGGGGAACAACGCCTCTCGCCTCTCCAGCCTCATGATCGAACGGTCGATCGAGATATCAAGGCTCTTATCTTTTTGCACAGCGAAGCTCCGTCTAAGTCGCATAAAACGCGGCAATTGTCCATCGGGATAGCTTTCTCGTGTGTGAAATCTTTATTGATAGAGTGAGAAAAATGTTGGTGTCGTTGGTATCTATATAGTTAAAAAATATAGTGGAAGCTGGAAAGCTAAAAATTTCAATTTTGCAGTAAAATTAAAATTTAAATTACAAGACAAAATAATTAAAAATTCTGTTCAAGTAGCTAATATTATTAAATACTACGATCTTTCATTGTGGTAATCAAAGTGTATGTAATATCATTGTCAATAATTTTTTTTAATGACCTAACTATCTACAAATTTTAATTTGTTTAAGTTGAGTGAAAACAGCTATTCTAATACCAAGAGGAAATTGTAAAAATCAATTTTTACATTGACATGTTACACTATAACACTATGAACTCTTAACAAGCCAACTTGACTTAATACGATCCGACGTGGTTGACATGTCAAAAGCGAGTGCCGGAGAAATCAATTCCTTAAAAGTCCGTATCTTTGCACGTCTCGTCGTCGGAAGAATCACCGCACGCTGCTAAAACGCAATGATTTCAAATGCCGAGAAATTTCCATTTCTATCCGACGCACGCGAAAATAGCCAGATCGTATCGAACGAAAAGAGTGGCCACCCTTCAGCCGTTCGAATTGCCCGAAATCCTCGGCACGAATTTAAACTTTAAATTCCCTTTATCTCGCGAAAGTCTCGATCCACCAAAGTGGTCCAAAGGGATCGCGGACGTGCGCGCGAGAAAGAACGTCAGGGACGGTCAGCCTTTTGTTGACTTTTGTTTACGAGCCGGGCGTGAGATTTGGCCGTGTCGATTTGATTCTTCGCCGGCGAGTTTAATCTTCCTCTTTTTTCCGGCCATTATGTCGACGGTTATTCACTCGAGCGAAACAATCACACTTCTATCGCGAGGCTTCGGGACGGCAAAATAAATCAGCGCACCGTCAGAATTGAATTAGAAGTGTTAATGGTAACGTAGAGAAAGTTTTGCGAACTTTTTGCCATTTTAAAAAATCTGCACGTTTAAAAAGTTAAAGTTTCGAATTATTTTGATTTTTTAGATAGAATATAGAGCTGATTTGTATTTCTTATATACTTTTTAAGTTCGATGTTAAATTTCGAATGTTTTGCAATTAATGTTGCACTTTTTTTGCAATAATAATGAATCATTTTCTTTATACAAATGCATCATTTACGTAGAAAAATGAATTTCGATCCATTCTAAATGAAGTTCGATTTTCAATAATTTGAATTTGTTGCATAAAAAAAACGTTGCAAATTTCCTGAGCGCTAAATATTTCAGGCGAATTCGTATTAATAATTAATCGTCTTAAATAAAAAACGACGAAGCCATCCGTGAGTTGTCGACGAGGGAAAAAGAAGCCGAGTTTCGGCGCGAGTTCGTCAGCTCGGCATGAAAATTCGTAAAAACGCGTTACGGCTTCGGTGGCGTTCCATTTTTCCTTAATTACGATGTTGTGGAACATAGATTACAATGTTAGTTCGCGCTCAAAAACATCTGTTCCCCTACTTCCTCCGATTCTTACCCTCGTCGCCGTCCGGATGCCACGGAGGGTGAGCCGCAGGGGTTCGCCCTTCGATCGCTTCTCAACAAACTCGTCGGAAGATTGAATATCGAGATCAAGGGTGGACAATGAAGAGCACTGTTTCGCGCAAACAGCTCGAGGTGAAAAGCTAATGAAAATCAAATTCGAAAACAATTCGCGTGAGATTGTTTTATCGCCACCGACCGCACGATCGGCCGACGCAATTGATCCTCGTCAAACAACGCCATTAACAACAAGTTTGGACTTAAATAGATACTAATTAACTTATAATTGCTAGTAGAAAAAATGTTATTAGTATTTTATAAAGGTTTTTCGCCTAATTTTGAAAATGCGACATCACTTGTTCGATTTAATATTTTTAGTTAGATTTATTATATACATATTCGACGGAAACAATGGTTAATTATCAATTTATAACAAAAGTAATATTTTATTTAAAGACACTTGTTCTTGAAATTAGCATTATTGTGCATTTTACCATGTTATACAAGCTTAATTCGTAATACCTCTAACAGTAAGTTTTTTCCCATTCCTTTTCGAATCTCATCGTCGACTTTCGCTGCAACGCTAATTATCCGTGCAGCAGCAAACAACTGATTACATCAATGCGCAAACCAGGTTGTTAGCCGGAAGGGAGGAAAAAGGCGCGTGCCTTCGGTCGAATCGCCGGCATTAATTGTCCCGAAAATCGTGCCACTCAAACGTTACCATTTTTTCCCCTGCCCGAAATCATCGGCCGGCGCGAAAAGCGCGCGCCGAACCGCAGCATGGAAATTTAATACTCGACGCGAGATAAAATTAATTTAACAACGACGGCCACACTCGGCCTGCGGCTGTGTGCCGAAGCTCGGATCACAATGGCGCGCGGGCTAGGCACCGCAAACTCCAAAACATAATTAGCTTGCATTCTTGATACACCAATATTTGTACACTATCCTGGCCTCTTGTGGGCCGTCGTTCTGCCTACCCCCTACCTCCCGCGTCGCTGAATGAGTCCATGCGTGATATTTTTTTACATCGCGTTGTTGACTCCCAATCTCCCTTTTCATCGCGATCTTTGCAACGAAGAAGCTCTATCAACATCACGCTTTTTATTTAACCGCTCTTTTGTCCCCTAATTTTTTGGTGACAATAAAGTAAAATTATGCGCAAGAATTAAGGTGTAATTATTATTACTGCATTTATTCTATAGTTACAACTTATTGGCGTGTAAAATGTGCTCATGCTTTTAACGATGATTTATTGAATATAATTTACTATCAGAAAGGATTCCTTTTATTTTTATTTAAAGTGTTTTTGTTGAATTAATTGTCAAATTTGTGATTCGTTAAATTATTTAGTAAAATAGAATATTTAATTAATTAATTTCCAATCGTGCCCTTCAGCATTTCCGTCATATTATTCAATAGAATGCAAAGCGAAGTTTACCATTTTACGTTTACGAATTTTCGATCGATCTGTTGAGTCGATTTTCACGTTCGTTAACTGTTTTTCGAGTTTCAATCGTGATTTTGTCAACAATTTATATTTTAATTAAATACGCGGACAATAATTGCAATTGAACGTGAAGCCGTGTTCTCGCAAGCGTGACTGATGAGAGATGCAAATTAATCGAAGTTCAATTCGATCGAGCGATTCAACGCGGCAATATTCATCGCAGTTTTGAATACTCCGCTATTACAGAAGTTATTCGCTAGCGTTCCCAATGTAAACAGAGCTATGTCTAGTGTAAAATTCGGTAATTTCGTTCGAGAATTCGAAAATAGTTTGTTTTTTAAATGGCATTAACCAGACTATTGAGTTGTGGTCATACGTGAGTGTCTTTAAAATTTGATTCATTCATTATGACGAATTTCTTGTTTGTTTGTTGGTTGAGTAAAATAATGACAAACAAAAACTGAAAAGTAAACAGTAACAGCAGTTAAATTAATATTCAATTGTGTCGTTAACAAACTTTGGTTGTTGAATTTACCACAGTAAACTATACGCAAAAATATTACTTGTAACAGTCATTATTATTATGTTAAATCACACATACATTTCTTGAAATTTATTTTTATTTTAAGTTACTTTGTATAATCAGACCTACTCACATTGGATTGTGTTATCCTCTGCAAAATATTTATATTTAAAATATTTGTATTCTACTGTCTCTGCAATAAGTTTTAAATTTTAAATATTAAAAGTACTATAAATTACAATTTATTTAAACCACGTTCTTCATAATTTGACCACATATTAATGTTAATATACAATCATACGATATTATAATACTATTGTATTAATACATATCACGTTCACAATTCTACCCATTTTCTTAAACACAAATCTCATTGCAGCCGCAACCGAAACAATACCCAACTACAACGTAAACGTTATTAACCTACCATAATACATGATCAACACTCCCCTCCCTGACTAACACTCCTAAATACGATTCCAATCACAATGCCTGATTGCCTTCACCGACACTTTTTGTCTCTTGTACGTTACACTTATTCATCCGCCACTCTTCTCCGACGAACCTCAACGGCGCAAAGATTGCGAAAGAAAGGAAAAAGAGAGAAAAATGAAGAAGAAGAAAAAAGAGACCTATCCCCTGCGAATAGAGGGAGCGATCTGCATACGCCCCGGCCAGGCCCCCGAAACGAGACACCCGATTGCGTCGAAAGTCATGGTTGTCTCAGACGCGAACACGTGTTCGATCCGGTTTCGGCCGCGGCGCAACCTGGGCCAGGTCGAGTGACAGTCTTTGACATTCAGACGAGTCGAAAGTCGGCGCATCGGGCAAGCTGCAGGAGCTCGGCGATCGCTCGCGGGGAAGGCGTGCCGGCTATGTCTTTCGCCGGGTCCATCGTCTTCCGGTGACTTCCGGCCGGCATTGTTGCGCGCCGCTTGCCGCGCGCGCAACAATCGCGTCTCAAGTTGCCCGCAGGCAGGGGGCGTCGCTCTCGTCGTGAACAAAAAAATTTACGGGGGGTTGGGAGGAGGAGGGGGCTGACGATACGATGCAGCCGAAGACGCGACGAGTCGACTTGGGGCCCAAATTATAGAGCACGGAGCTCAACCGTTGACGCCAATCATTCGGCTAAGCACGCGGGGAGAACTTTTTTTCGCAGAAATTTCTTTACAAATTATTGGGGAAATGGTGGTGAGAAAATGATCATGCGCGATGAATTGAATGATGTTCGTGGATTCGGTTGGAGCGAGATAAAGGCATTTAAAAGGTTTTGAATTCATGAGTCTCGGCTTAAGATGGAAACCATCTTGGTATTTTGTTGAAATTAGCGTATATTAGGTCAAGTATATCGTTTTTAATATAACGGTTTGTTCATCGAGAATTAATTTATTTAAAAGGGTAAATTTTTTTATCAATATAAGCACAAAGAAAACAAGTAACACTCCTGCAACTTTCAACAACAAAAATTAATATAGAAATCATTTAAGTTAAATCAATATTCGAATAATGTTTGCTTTTAATTTGAAATTTCAATCTGAAATACTTCTCAACCTTAATGATGCTTTAATCTTTGTGATTTTGGATTATTTTTCGATACCTTTCACTACTAAATGTAATGATTTATAAAAAGTTATTTAAATATTAACATCCGATCGTTATAAAAGAAAATTCTCACTTTATCTTTTTTCTCAGTCACGACTTTTTCAACTCGCCCCAACGTCATTGGTCTGGTAATTTGAACCAGAAATCCGTTCTCTCCGCAGACTTCAGCGGAAATGCGCGCAAGATCGCACGTGCGCCCGGCGAACCCATTCGCCTTTATCTTCGCGGTCGCGATTGTTCGCCGATAGAGGCGCGCCGATTGGCCTCGACTTTCGGGCCCACTCGATCGGATCCTTCACTGACTTCGAGTAGTCAGTTTTCGAGGATTGAATGCCCGGGCTCCTTGGCCGCGCCGTCATTGTCTCTCACGCTCGTTGGGACTCGAAACACCTCAACGGTCGACGTGCCTCCTGGACTTTGCATGAGTAGCTCGAACGCGAATGTTGGATTCGCAGACTTCGAGGGCCCGATGCATTGTCCCATTGAGCGCCAGTCAAGAGGATCCGTGTGATCCCGGCAATTTGAATTTACGACGTGGGAAGATTTGTTGGGGAAATCGCCGGTTCGATTGTCTCGTTGATTATGCTTTGGAATTGGGATTGTTGCTGGGGGATGGCTTGGGTGAGAAAAACATGAGCGAGATTGATGTTGATTACGAGTTAATAAGGGTGACTTTAAGCCTTTCTTCTTTTCTTCAAGTTTTGAAATTAGTAAACAAAAATAATGGTATTAAATGGATGGGGGGACACCATATGTAAATCAAATATAATTTATATTTTGTTGAAGTAAATTGTTCTGTTCACATATATATCGAGATAACATTGATAACTAAAACCTGGTTTCCAACAAACGCGTCCGCGTCAAAGTTTGGCGCGGAACTCCATCTGTTCATGTGGAGATATGCGCAAATTTTTACACGGATTTGCTCATTGGGAACTAAGCTTAAAAGAACAAATGTTATATCTCGCTTACATAATTTAAATTAGAACCTTCCAAATACATTTTTAATTTACATCAATTGAAGCAACTCCGACTTGAGTTCTGTTAGAGTTACATAACATTCATCCCGGTAGACTTATCATAGTATTAATTGAAGAAATCTTTACTTTTGAAAGTTGTACACTTATTGTTTTATTTTAATAATTGTATTACTTTGATGCCAATGCCATTGGCACTTTTACTAGTGTTCTTCTTCATTGTGTACCTCCCATTCAACGACAAAAAGCACAACAACCAACGACCAACCTTCTATGGACCACAAATCCAACCTCCATTAATCCGTGAATCAACTCGCGGCTGATAAGACCGCTGATAACTTGCCAACAAATCATTCGTCCCTGGCTTCAATGAGCAACAAAGCGCAATCGGGCCCCGCACCCGTCGCGCCATTGTTTTACGACGCTCGGCCTTGCTTTAATGCAGTCATAAATGTACCCAACGTTTGATATAACGCAACTTTTTTACTGCCGCTTTGCGGCGCTGAAAACATCGCCATGATTTACCTAACGTATACGCTTTTCCTCGCCGCGCCTTAATTGCCCTCTCCCCCTTCTTGTCGCTGAAAAAAAAAAAAAAAAATAAATAGAAAAACTGCTGCAATTTCAAGCCGTCAATGGCTTTAATTTTCGCGTGCGATGCTATTGACCGCGTCAGCTTGCGCCGGCAGAATCGACGAGTCGCATCGGACAGTCCGGGCTGAAGGTGAAAAATATTAATAATACCGTTTCAACGGCGGGGTGATGAAAAGTCGGGAGAGCAAGGCGGCCGTGCGAACGAGATAAAGCGAGCGGCTGCAAAGGCGTACGAAGAGTATCAAGGGGGTGGCAAGTGTTTCTGTCAGTTTAATAGCTTCGCGCCCCATCCTCCCCCTCCCGCTCCGTCGCCAGGCTCTCACCCTCGGCATTACGGCATCGTCACTTCGCGTGTCGCAAGTTGCACCCACGGCCTGGTCGCTCCGCGGGGTGTCGGCGACGCACTGATAACCCTTTGATATCGAGGTCGGGCAGTAAGTTTTGACACTTGTCGGGGAGTCCGAAGCTGCGGATCCTAATTTCAGCGTGATTGATTTACCGTGTTGGTTACAGGAATTTCGTTTTCTGAATCGAACATCCAATGCGGAGTTCTGTATCTACATTCAGAAAAAAATGTATTTGAATGTTAGGGTTTAAAAAGTACTTTAGATATATCAAAAATAAAACAGATATTTGTAAGGAGAAAATTTCACTGTTTAAAATTGTAAAGAATTGTATTAACATGATAAATATGTCTGTTTTATTTCTAATAGGTTTTATATACAATTTAAATCCTAATTTTTGAGACAGTTGGTATATCAAACATTCAAAATGTCTCGAAATGAGAAACTTATTTTCCCAGCATATCATAAATGATTTTACAATCCATTTAAAACAATATAAAACAAAAAAAAACGTCGAAAACAATATCACAATATCAAATTTGATCGCAAATCCAATGAAACGTCGGGCGATCAATCTCGGAACAGTAGCGGCCGTGAACTCGGTAATAAAAAAATCACAATCAAGGCAGCAAGAACGGCGAATGATAAATATTTTGATAAAGAAAACACAACGGCGTTAAGCGTAAGCTCACACTGGCAATGGTGAGTTCGTTCGGTGAAAGGTAATATGAGTCGTTTAACACCCGAGTAAATCACAGTTCCAAATATTGTGGGGGGAGGGGTGAAACGAGGGTACACGCTACCGGTCATAAAGAATAATAAAACTACACGCGACACATGTCTTCCGCGTATATAAAGCCAGTGGAAATGCCGGCTCGCACGGCGCATGCGGCCCGCCAAGACACACGAAATGAAGATTTAGCTGCGACTCAGCGCTACGCTCCCGTTCGCCGCGGGATGCTTGACATTACAACGTCACACTTGATTCATCGCATTGACTTTCATTCCGACCAAGACGTTACGTCGGCATACATTTTTCGCTCATGCACATCAACAATGGCGCAAGAAAAACCCAGTCCGTTTGTTCGGCCATCAGTCGTGACGAGTTCCGACCCCCTACCCCTTGTTTAAATTTTTTCTGCCCGTCCACTTCCGAAATCATTTTCAACGAAATAGGTAATTGGCAGACAAATTTTTTCGCAACGCACCTCTCGAAAAGGGACTGGAAAAAGTGAAACGTATTTTGCGTTATATTTTTTCCTTTTATTCCTTGCGTGTCCTTTTTTCCCTTTTTTTCAATCCCAAGGAAAAACCTTTTTGCAAAGAATAAGCGGCAAACGAGTCGAATTGACGTGTAGGAAATCTGACTCTGAAAGTGAACCGACCGAAAGAAAAGTATCCGAGGTCGTCGGTCCGTGGCAGAATGCGGGATTCGGCTGGCAAAAAAGTGGACGCAACATTTTTCGATAACCGCGAAAAGTGGCTTACTTTGCTCAATAAGGGTCTCGATTCGCGCTCGACTGATCCGCGTCGCTGCGTGGGGTCCCGTCTCTAATGCCGATGAAAAGGAAACTGTCGTTGAAGGGACCCGGGAAAAGTGAGGGACGGGGATTGTCGATATTTGACGGCAGTTTGTCGACACTTTTGTATTAAGATTAAATTCGGGATTTACCGCAGAGTTTTGAAATGACGCGGATGTGTGCCGTTGGAATTGACTTTAGAGGCGGGCGAACGATTAGTAAGGAAGAAAAGATGTGTGTTTAGAAACGTCGGTGACATCGTAGTTGGGAGATTTAAATTAAAGCACAAAATAAAGCTGTCACTGCGTTATAGAAGGTTCGAAGTTTTTGTTTAAAAACTGTACATTGTAAAAATTTCAATATAAAAATGATCTTGCATTGTTAATGAGTTCGTTTTCTTCTAAATGATGACAAATTAATTCCGTTTTCTCTGAAAACAAAATACCTTCAACAAGGCCCAATATGTTTTCCGCGAAACATTCCATCGATTATCTCCAATACCAGACTACCCATTCTTCATCCTTCGACAACTGTAGAATTACAACCATCGCGATTCTCTTCCGTCATCCCTAATTAATTTCGTTCAGGCAGCACCGCGAAATTCGCGAGCTCGAACAATCGCCAGTTGGTAAGACGACAAACGCCAAGCTCCGACAGAGTTGCCACCTGCCAATCTCGCCTCGCCAGACAAGCAGCCCCCGGCTTAACCCTTTAACCCCCAGACCCCGTGCCCCCGCGCGTCCTTCGAAACTCCTTGTCCGGCGAGGGATGCTGCGGAGCGCGAGACAAGGACGGCCTGATCGTTCCGGCAGAGAGCGCTGCCGGCGTCGGAGGTGAATACCTCGACTGATGGTGGTGGCGCTGCAGGAGCGGAATGGTGGGGGGGTCGCGCGGATCCCTCCGCGGCCCGGGCTCGCCCCGCCCTTGGACCAACCAACTTCGCGGATCGTCCGGCTTCGCCACACCCAAGGACTGTCCTGGCTTCCCTCGGGAATCGTGACATCCTCTTCTCTCGGGAGATCCCCGTCCCAAATAGTCTGCCAAGAGCCAGCTGACGACGCTCTTCTCGCGGCCCCGGCTCCGCACGAAACGCACAGCCCGAACCTTCCGCGCTCGCGCCGGCCGTTCCGCAGCTGCGGAATCGCCCGGCCGGTTGTCCTTGTCTCACCGCGCGAGATGACGTCACGGACTTGTTGAATAATTTCCGCCGATTGGCGCGCGATGGATTACGCGGCCTGACCGAATTCAGTGCGACTTATCTTCGGCCCGATGAACTGCCTCGACCTGTCACGCTCCGCGGATAAGATGAACGGTAAGTTGTTTCCGGGGTGCAAGTCTTCGCTTGGACCGTTACGTGGATCTAGGAAGTGATGGACATTTTTGTGAGACCAAACGGAAATGTGGTAATCTCGGAATCACTGGTCCGTGAGAGAAATAGTGTCGTAAATCTGAGTTTGTTGTTGAGTTATGATGGTTCATTGTTAATTTAATGACAGTTTTCTATATTCAGGTTGATTGTTTGTTCAGTTTTTGTTGTTTAGTTAATTTGACAGCAATGTTTGCAGATTTGAGAACAGTGTTTATTTATGTTTCGGGATTTCAGTTGAATGAACAGGAATTTTCGTTGATTTGACAACAGTTTAGGCAGTTCGATAAAATTTATGATCTACTTTTTTGAAACGATATTCGTAGATTATGCAACACTATTGTTAACTTTGAATAATTTTTCTTGGTTTTATGAGACTGTTTTTTATTGCATAATATTTTTGTCAATCGATTATAAAATATTGTCGATGTGCTTTTTTCCAAACATATTGTAAATATAGGTTTTGAATTTGCGACAAGCTTTTTGGAAACGCCTTTGTTATGCTGTTACCGCAATACCATATGTGCAGTCACATAACTTCACCACTTCTATAGTTTTATGTAACAGTTCGCGTTGTCCTTCAGTGTGAATGTGTTGTGTAAATCAACAATCCATCTCATCGGAGTAAGATTCTTGAAAATGCTTCAAAATGCTGGGAACAAGCCAGATAATAAAATTTCTATTAAACCCTTTTCTGCTAAGAAAAAAAAAGAGAAATTTTTCTCGGTTAGTCCGCTGGAAAGTAGGTTTATATTTGTTAGAATGACTGAAATTCAACAGAAATTTAAATTAGAACACTTGTACCTGTGTTTTTTTGTGTACGTGAAATCATTTTTTTTTCTTGTTTAGTAGTAGTGCAATTAATATCTGTCGAAAGTAGTAATTACATTTTGATTACGAATGTATGACATGAAAGATCAGAGCAAAGTATTAATTATTGATTCATTCAAGAATGAATATGAATTAAATTTATGTAATTTAAAGAAGATTTCATAATAATTTTTTTGTTTCGAGTTTCTCATATATTTATTAATAAGAAACTAATTTAGTTATTTATTTATTTATTTATTTATTTATTTATTTATTTAACAACTTACCTGCATTAAAACCGATAATCCTTCCTGATTTCCTAACCAACCATTAATAAATTCGTAATACTTTGTCTGTATCTAGATTCATCGTACAACATGGTGTCGTTCAATGAATTCACTTGTGCAGCATAGATTGAAATCACATTATGTATAAATCTGTTCTCCTTACCAGTCCTTTTCTGAATACCTGATTTGAAACCTGACTAACGTTGTATGCATTTATAACGAGGGTTTTAAATGTGATCGACTTATTATACCGTCGATGAATTTAAATCCTGCTATATACAAAATATCACACACATTATACGATACGTGAAATCCTATGTAATGTCCAATTCTATGAAATATTAATGGAATAAAAATAATTGATTAATTTTAAAATAAAAAAAGGAATAATTTTTTAAAACTCAGTAAATAAAATATAACAAATAAAATAGTATAGTAATAATGATATATTACAATGCTATAATAATAAAAAAAATTATTTCAACATTATTGTTGTGTATATCATCAAGGAAAACTTATATAATGAATGCGATAAAAATATTGATATTTCAATTGGGTCGAAACTGCCCCAGAAAACTTTTTTAACGTGAACGCACATGAAATTACTACTTATTTTATTCAGAATATTGATATCATCAAAAATAAAACAAAGTTAAGATTAATTATATTAACATACCATTGTAAAATCTCATTAAAATCGTAATTGAATAATTAAAAATTTAATAATTAAAAATGATATATATTTTTAAACCCTTAAATTTTTAACATACTTCAGTATAATTTCCAAAATAAAACAATTGTTGGGTCATTTTATGACATTTTTGATGAACTATCATTCATGAAGCAAACATATCTTCAGAACAAGGTTTTTATTCCGCTGTTTGTGTGTGAAAAAACTTTGACATACAATCGAAACATAAATTATTATCAACCTTAATTTAAGACTTAGACATTTTGAAATATAAGATTTTCATTATCAAATTATGTTTACTTAAGATTCTTCTTGTGCAAACAGATTTGAGTGATACTTGAATGCAGTACGACAATGATTTCTATTCTTTCAGACAGGCGGCAGAATGTCTCCTTCTAAAACAAAGCCATAAAAGTACACTCGAGACTCCCACTATTAACGTCTTCGGGCCCGGAAGCCTCTCACTATTAACATCTTTATATGTGCGCATGCTACTTGCGCACTTCGCTCTCATTGGCTGACGCTCGGTCTATTTCGTTTCGGTCGTTCCACGTATTACAGCGAATGTTTTTGTTGTGAGTTCTGGATTTGGATAATTTGTGAAAAAACATGCAGGACTCGTTTAATAGGATGAAAGGTAAGTGAAAAT
>JABFOV010000438.1:0-38750 GCA_022817685.1 Aradophagus sp. ZL-2020 | reverse complement strand
ACATGGCATTTTATGGCATTTCATTGACAAGTGAGCCGTCATTGGAGTCAAACTTTCGTTTTATCAATCGCGGTGCAAACTTCTTTGCGCCTCTGACTTGCTTTTTCTCGCATTGTTTTATGCAAAGCACAGTCGCTTTAACGAAAAGAAATCCGATGGCTATCGGTAAGTTGAAGTGGCGATGACAAAAAGAAAGGGAGCAGAAAACGAATGGCAAGTTCACTTGTCAACAATGAAACATACGATACACGTTTCCCTGGCATTCAGCCTTTCACTCTCATGAGTAACATGACGAGGCTACCGACGTTAGGCTTGCTATAGCACTTGTAAATAATGCCCAGCAGCAATTGTGCTATTTTTTTCTTCCTTAGTTCCACTTCTTTAAACTATTATTTCAAGAATAATTTATCACATTTTAATCTTTGTTTGTCACAGATTGGAAAGGGAAGGAAACGTGTTACGTTGCGCCCCGCCAATCGGCCCGAACGAAGCTCATTGTAAAAAATATAATTATTAGTAGTCGAGCCGTTGACTGGCGAGGAGATATCTGCACGATTGCGTTCCAACGAAAATTTCTTGGACAATAACTCCGAAACAAATTGGATTATTCTCGACCATTTTTGGATTCGTTGCAAAAATGCGCGAGTCAAAGTGAATTCAGAAGAATTCAAGCCTGAAAACTGAAATGATTTAATTTTCTTTAATTACTTTTAATTCTTAATTAATACTTTGGTAAATGTAATACAAGCTTAGTTGTGACTAATTATTATACATAATTTTTTAAGCAACTGGATAATAATTAATTTTAGTAGGCATACAGTGAAAAAAGGCAAGTTTACAAAAAAACATTCATTTAATTCAAAATCTACTCCATTAATATCTTTGAATATTGTACTAAATTTTAAAATTGAAACTCATCAGACTTTAATGATTTTGATTTCACTTCTACTCGACATTTTCACAGGATGTTTGATTAGTCGTCAAAACCCATTGAAATTGTCAACCAATCTCAAACGAGTTCCAACGATCAATCGATCTCTTCGCTCTCTCCAAAACTCATCATAATTAATGTTCCGAAAGTGTGAGAAACTCGTCCATGTGCTATAACAAATGAAACGACTTGGTAATTACGTTTTTGAAATGCAATTTTTTGCCTCCGAAAGTCAATTCATAATATAATACAACTCGTAACTCAACGCTGGAAAAGTTTCTCAAAGTAAAAGGTTTGTTTTTCAGTCCACCACTTGAAGTGCATCGTGCATCCCCGTAAACGTGACACGCTTCCTCACCTGTAAGCAAACTCAAGATTATAAAAGTAACTCAAGCGTCCATAAAAATTTGATCAGAATTTTGAATTTTGTCACGTCCGCAAGTATTTCGAAAACGCGACGCCACTTGAATGGCGCAAACGCAAGAACAAAAACGAAAGATCGTCGTACGCGCAGGGCGAAACACAAGTGCAACACAAAATTCTTTTCTTTGAAATTAAAAGGTCGACCCTCGCGCAAATTCCATAGCCTCAACACTTGTTTCCAGGGAGAAAATACGAACAAAACATACGTATAATCGTTACATACTAATATTACCTATAGTGCTGATCCTACATCTAAAGACAGCGATCAAATCTCAAGACACTTCCGAATCCGGACTGACCTTAAACGAGCGTCGCTCGCTTTATTAATCTTTTTTAATTTTTGTTTTCTTTATCAGAGCTCATGTTGATTTAGCTGTGATGCATAACTCATGCTATAACATAAAATTCCAAACAATGACAATGACTTAATAAGTCATTTACGTTAAAAAGGGGAAAAACAAGCAAACATTTTTTGGTAGATGTTTAGTTAAAGCTATTGATAATTGAATGGTTTTTTTTTAAATTAATATGAAAACAATTAGAAATAATTGTCTATGAAGAAAATGAAGATATTAAAATTATTATCGCTGTGATATGTTATGTCAATGCGTATAATCAATGTTAACAAGTAAAGCTATGTGAATGTAACGCGCGAACCAACTTGATGTTTGACCAACAAAAATTAATAATAGAGGTATTGCAATAACTGACGTCAAATAGCATGGGAAAAAAAATTTAATAGCTACCGAAATCGTTATATGTTATCATAATTAGTAACAATATTCAATTTTTAAAGAAAATTAATTTTTAAAGGGTGGTTAATTTAACAAAAAAAAATATCATAATCGTAAAAAACGAGGACTGAAAATTGGATGAAAATGATTAACTTTCATAAAAATAAGCCCTTATGTTTTTAACTTGCCTATAATGTTTGTGATTATGTATATCAATGTTTTTAATATTAGTGCATTGGTCAAATATCAAGTTGATTCACATATTACAACTGAATAGCTTTGCAAGTTTGTGAATGGGTTAAAAATACTAATTTAAATTTTTTAATTCATAACATCACAACTTACCTGCAATTTAATACTAAACATCTATCAGTTTTAGGATACAATTAAAACCATTCTAAGTAACCTAGTAAAACGAAAAATATAAAGTGAGTATATGAAGAATATATTGATTATCAATATATTAACAGTCTATTAATATAGGGTATTAATAGTTTAATATCAGTGTATTGACAATATATTAACAATATATTTTTCGTTTTACTATGGTTTCTAGGATCATGCAACAAAAATAGGGAACGAGCAAAAATCAAGAAGAAAAAACACAAACGACAAAGACACGAACATTCTGCAATTCAATACCGCATTTATTCATCGTTTCGTGCATCATTTTGAGTGTGTTGCACGGAACGTACAAAAAGCGACAAAATACAAAAAAATACGAGTATCAAACGCAACTTAGAATTTCAGTATAAAAATAAAATCTAAACAATCGGGACATTCGTCAGATAAACATTCAACTTACTTTGCAAATAAATGCAAAAATGGATTCTATAGTGAGCAAAATCAGTCAATACATAAACTCCATTAAAAAGTCGAGCAAAGGACTTCCCAAAACATCGCGCAACAAAATGAACAAAATGTCATAAATGAAAGTATCCATCAAGGCTCTTCTGATTAGTTTCCTCAGCGTCTTGGGATTTCTTCGCCCTTGTAACAGTAAATTCAATTATCGCTCTCTTAAATCGTTTGTCATTCTTATCATCTAAATAGAATCCGGCGTCTCGCTAATAGTTCCAGGAGCCGGACGGTTACTTTTAATGCGTACACACAAAGACCGCTTATAATCTTATGCAAAGTAAATTCGTCTTTCCTCGCTCGAAAATAAGACTGTATAAGTAACCAATTAATCGAGTGTTCCAACGTCAACAAATATCGGTTCCCGTGATCGTTTGTGCGCGACGCGCGCAAAAGTAAAAACCAGCGTGCAAAAGTTGAATCGTTGTCCCCACTCGGATACTTAAATTACCATTTCCTTTTTTTCCTCCCTTTCTCCCTTAAGTATGCGAGTTTTCGGTGCGTATTAATTAGACCGTAAAAATGAAGTTTAAGCATAATCGATCGATTAATTCATGAGTTGTACAGTCTTCATTTGAACAGCTTTCTCCGTGTTTGTCCTTTTTGTTCATCCCTTTATTTCCTTCTTTCCCTTTTTTTTATGTTCCTTTTTTGGTTTTTTTTTGTTTTCTTTTTTTTTCTTTTCTTATCTTTTTTTTCTTCTCCATTTTTTTATTTTTGTTTTCTTCAGAAAAGCTGGTATTGAAAACGTACCAGCCTTACTTGGCTCCATAGTTAGAAATTGGTTTCAGACAACAGTTAAAGTTCAAAACCATTAGTAACTATAACATAATTGGTTGCTGCTTCTTGAATTATATGTTTAGAATACTTATCTTGAAAACTATCAGTTAATTAGTGTGCTTTTTCAACGAGAGTATTTAGTGGCAATCGACTCGATACCGAGAGGAGGGGCTAAATCAGTTGATGCGTCTTACCTGCTTCATTCCTTCTCCTTTTTTTTTATTTTATTTGGTTATCTTCTTAATGGTGACGCTTTTTCTTAAAACCTAAAAAATAAATTTAAAATCAGTTCACTGGTTATTACAATTAAAATTAATTAGTATATTATGCACCAAGAGAGAGAAGTGAAACTTTGCCCAGGTGGTGCTTTAACTCTTCAAACACATAGATATAATTCAGTATTTTATACATTTTTAATTAAAAAAATTGCAAAAATTATAAATTTGAACAAATCTGAAAACAACGTACTTCTTTTTGCTTTGCCTTTAGAGGCTTTTCTTTTCTTTGCAGTAGAAGCGCCACTGCTGAAGCTCGTTATTTCTGTTCCCAGAGTACCAAGTGTAGTCATTTGGCGTCTTCGGTGTTTCTCTTGTTTGGTCACTGGCAGACGAGTCATGTAATTCTCCTCATACTCGATCTTTCGTTGATTATCACGTCCCAGACTAGCTTGCTTCTCGCCCATCCCTTGCGAATCCTCGATCGGAGCATCCAAGTACTCCTCTCGCAATTCTTGCCATACAACGTCAGAAATCACACGCCTGCGTGCTCTTTCTCCTGCCTTGCGAATTTTCTCTGCAGTTGTTTTATCATCTAAAAGTAAAATAAATGTTTAATAATAGTAAGTTAGATTAAAATTTTTATTCTTATATACATCTATTCTTAGATTATAATATACATATTGTGATGACTGGGGAAAACAATCCCAATTTTAAATGGGCAATGAGAATATGTGCAACAAGTTTGCAACGTTTATTTGCAACGAATTTTTAATAAAATATTATTTTGTCCATAGACAATCAAAATCAGAACTCTAATTTATATCAATGTGATACAAAATGAAATAGTTAATTTTTTCATTTACTTTTTTTCTTAGAAATATGTCTTTTTTGATTGAAAATTTATTTCGGTTTATTTCAATTTATTTATTTTGATTGAAAATGTAATTCGGAATTCGTTGCAAATAAACGTTGCAAGCTTCCTGCGCATATGAAAACTCCAATTCTTAATTCAATCATGAATAAGAAATAAGACTTTTCATTGCCAAATTTAGAGAAAAAGAGAGAGAGAAAAAAAAAACAAAACAAGAAAAAATACCGTAATGAACGGCAACAAGTTTGGGCGGCACATAAACTCCGGACTTTCGAGCTTGACCAGTCTTTCCATCGCTATCGACTCTTTGTTCGTCCTCCGATTCGTCCTCAGAGTCAGCGATTTTGTCAATAAATGCATCTGGATTGGCTTTGAAAATGCTGGGATCGTTACTATTCATTGTGCCAGTGACTGCTGTTTTGACTACTTTGTCTATCTGGTACTTGATCTTGTGATCTATGGGCCTAATCCTTTCCAAGACAGTTCTGATCTCAATGAGACGATATATTGATGGATCATCTTCGATTCGCTCACCAGAACATTTACGCAACACGATGTATGTCAAATTAATGAGATATGACAGCAGCATGTGGTACTTTACTTCCAAAAAGCTTAGCCCCTTGTCTGTTGATATTTCTCCATTTTTTACTCGAACTAGCATGTTGTCTACAAGCTGGTTCACCTAGACATCAATAATAATATATAAATTTTAAAATAATTAGAAAATAATTAAAAAGTAAATCTAACTTAAATAAATTTAAATGTTTTCTTTATTTTATTCTAAATCGTATTGAATAATATCTGTTAATTAGTGTAAAGAAATATGAATGATAAATTATTTCTGTTAAATAATTGTGTTAATATTTGTGTTGAAAAATGAAATAAAAGTTCATGTTGAAATACTGATAAAATATATAAAAGGTGTACGCTGTTTTGCTTGGTATATTCACGAAATAAAAATTGCTTGGAAATACAATACTTTTATATTTTATTTTGTATGCTGTACCGATAATCAATAATCCTGCGACTGGATGTTATCGTACAATTTTTCAATTTTATTGTGACTCTTTTTAGAAGATTTTAGTAGTCAATGCAATAACTTTAAAAATGTTTATAATTTGTAAACAAATAATGATTTTAATGATAATTAAATCAATCAAAATTTACATATATACATCTAAATTTTTTTAAAATAAACTTTATAGACAGTTTTCGTTCCTTTAAGTAATTTATACATGAAAATTAAATTTAAACAAAAACAATATAATTTACTTGATGAACAAAATATGTTTGTTTTAATTATTGATAGAATTATGTTTATAAAATTTTTTTTATTTCTTTACCTGTAGAACATTTGCATTCATTTCCCCCAGGAGCTTGAATGCCTGAGGTAAGTCCCTCTGCTCCATCTCGTCGATTGCCTGAAAATTATAAATTATAATTAAGTAAATAAATTAAATAAATAAGTAATCAAATAATATATTAAAATTCATTTATAGATAATTCACCATTTGTAAAAATAAAGTATGATGTCACTTTTTCCAATTTCTGTAGAATAACTCTCAAAGATTATAACAATTGAATTTACTCATTCATGTATTATCATTAATAAATTCAATATAATCTATATCCACATATTGTAATTTCAATCATTGTTCTTGTATTAATTAAAATATATTCTCAACTCCACACATTATTGCATTATAACCTTTTACTACTAAAAATGATGATAGCACATGGTCATCATAAATAGAACCTTAGCATGAAGTGATCTGACTCTATTATGGTTGTGCAGCACCAATATCCCTCTAGTGGAAATTATTTAAAACAAATTTTATATTCAATATTTATTAACTTTTGTATGTAAGTTAAGATTTGAATTATATATTTTAATAAACACTCTGTAATATTTTAATAATTAATGAAATTTGCAGACATTAAGGTTTTTTTATATTAAATGTACTTCAAAATTAATTTCACTTTTTAGTAAAACTGTAGTTTAAATTTTATTTTAAAGTGTATTTTGAGAGTTTCTTACACAAACACAATACATCAAATTACTGTTAAGTCACTGTTTTAAAATAAATAAAATTTAATCTCACTTATAGATTAAATAATTTACATTCTTTTTTCTTTTTGAATTTTAATGATTTTCTATCATTTCATATCATTGATAAATATTTTAATATGTTCTCAATTCAGCTAATCAATGAGAGTATTTGACATAATAGTTCTCATCAAATAAGAATAAAATATAAATATACAATTTTATCTACTATGTAAATATTAAATAATAATAATTATGTGAGAAAAACATGTTTCAAATTCATAAATAATAATAATACTACAAAATTATATGCTTTGCAAAAAAATTTTTGTTACCTACAAGTTTTGCACACAAAATATTGAAGTTATCAAATTAATGATTAAGTTTACAAAACTTCACAATTTCGTATAATCTTAAATAATTTACGTTTCAAGGCCAATAATCGCCCGTCAAAATCAACGTTTAAATAATCGACAAAGTAGTTCAAAATCGCATTTAGAAAGTTGCACAAACACCATTCCGACGTTATAAAAGGTCGAAAAAGCGAAATCCGCGGCACAACGGGCGAAAAAAACCGTAGCGTCAAGTTTGCGTTAACATTGCATATTTTGCGTCGCCGAAGAAAAAAGGGTATCGATAGGCCACGAGTCGCGGCCAAGTTTTCCCGCTCGAAATTTCAACGAAATTTCGGCGGCGGCAAAGTTTTCACGCGTAAAACCGGCGGGAAAGTCACGATCCCGCGGCCGCGCCGAAAACGGCGACCCCGTCAGGAAAAAAGTCGTCGGGAATTCGCGGTCCGAGTCCGCCGAGCGACAATTTTTCCGCGGACAATTTTTGCGTCTCACCTTCATTTTATTCGAAAAGCACGCGCGAACGCACTTAACCTTAAAAATAACCTAAAAATCGTCGCCAACTCGACGATTTCGCGTGTAAAACCGATCGCCGACGGCGATTTCGACGCTCTCGTCGAACGGGATTTACGGAATTTTCGGAGGAAAAAATGTCCGACCGCCGACTCGTTGGAAAAAAGCACAATAAACTGCTGCCATCTTTCCTATTTACGAATGGATGACAGGGGTGGAAAAAAAAACAATGAAAAGAACGACGCGAACGGCCGACGTATTTCGTCGAATTTTCGCGCGAAAACACCCCGGCGCCGGGTTTTTCCACTTTTACTTACCTGCACCATTGTTCCGCGGTTGAAATTAAACGAAATAACACATATTGAAACAACAAAAGGCTCGATCAAGCGGCCCCACGTGGGAGATATTTTCCATTGAGGGATATATTTTTTCGCCTGCGGAAAAGCCTGGTCAAAAAATTGACTCAAATTTTTACCGTCGATTTCGCGATCGCGTTAATTCGACCAATTGTTGCCGAAATAATCATCGGCCAACATTTTTATGACTTTTTGCGTCCTTGTTTTCCGCGAATTGCATTAAAAAAGTTACGGCCGACCTTTTTATTAGTAGTCAGTATGATTTCCTTTAAAAATGCGCCGTGAAAAAAATGGCGCGAAAACAAATTTATTGACGTGCTTTCGTACGCCAAGCCGGGGCGTTGATTTGTCGACGAATTTTTTATATTTTTCGACTAATTGTTGTGACGTGGATTACAAACAAACGGAAAAAGCGAATCGCGCGCGATTCGCATTGCCAGCTCGCGCGTGAATCGCGAAAAAAATTCGCGATTTTAAGTGCCGTTCATTCGGCCGCGATTGTAAAAGAAAAAAAATGAGCCGGCATTAATTTGGCAAATAAATCATTTTTATAACGTTCTTTCCGCTGAAAAGCATTGTTTTGAGGTTAAACGAATTGTTATGATCGTATATTGACATAACAATTGTCCGGTCGAGTGATTTTTTTCTAAGTAAGCATTTTTGGGGGAGATGAAAAAAAGAAATAAAAGTCGCGAATGTAAAAGTATTGTGTCGAACCAATCAATATAGCGAGAGACAAAAAAAGTAATGCGGAGAAGGGGGCGAGTTCGAGACTGCAGAGGTCGCTCTTTCACGAGGCGCCAAATTCAATTTCGCATAATTGTAATTAATAAATATTGCTTTCAATTATTCATTTTTTAAACTTTTGTTGCTTCGTAAGTCAGTTCTCTTACTTTTATTTTATTATTTTATTATCTTGTTTTTAACATTTTTTATCTATTTCAATAATAAACTTTTACAATGAAAACTGATTACTTTTTGACGTACTTTATTAATGCATATGTATTTTTTTCATTTTATTTAATTTTTTTTTTCATTATACTGTATATATATATATATATATATATATATATATCAACTTTTATGAGAAAATGACGTAATTAACAATTGCAAATTGTTACATTTTATATATCGATGTTGTTATAATATGGACACTCACTTTCATCACTTTTTTTCGCAATCAATTAAAGTACATTAAGAATTTCTACCTTACCGACGTAGCTTGCTCGTGAAAGTTCGGGAAATTTCGATTCAAATGTCAGTTTTCTCCGTTTTCTTTGCGCGGTGGCACAGAGTGCACTTTAAAAAGCTAATAATATTAGCAATAACAACAATTAAATGATGTTACGATTATGTTAAAATTGCTCTCTTTAACATCGAATGGTTGTTCATTCGAACATTTAGCACGTCATTTCGTGAGAATAAAATCAATCGACAATGACAGATGCCTTGCGCTTGCAGGACCTGCCAACGGAAATTTTAATGCTAATTTTCGATTATTGTCATGCTTTCGATTTGGTTCGACTCAGCGAAGTATGCCTCAGATTTTACGATCTCATTTGCGGTGACACGTTGTGGATAAGGAAAAGCAAACTGCCACTTGTCACCAATCAAACCTCAAGCAAATTTCGCAAAAGGTAAAGAAACGGGAGGTTATGTTTATACAAAACATATGACATATGACAGCCAGTGTTTGTTAGATAACAAAGTTCAAAGTGACAATGGCATTGAAACGTCATTGTTAAAAGTCATCTAATTGGTTTTGACTATTGTTACGTAGATAACACAATAATAATAATAATAATAATAATAATAATAAAAGACACGCAATCATAAAAACAAGAAATAAACAAGTATTTAATATTAATAATAAATAATAATACACATATAAAAATAAAAAAAAATTTCTTATTTTTTTTTTAAATCTATCAAGTTATTGATTTATTTATTTGTGTTAATTATTGAATATATTATGTATAATTATCAAATGTGTAATTTAACTTAACATTTAAACATGATTAATTAATCCTTTAATAATTCCAGATGTTACACCATACTGTGCTTAAGGCAAAAATGGCAAATATCTCAAAATTGGCAGGATGGCAAGTATCAGAAAAAAGCTTTACACCAGCAAAACAACAAATTAATGCCATGGATTCAGCTGTCAGATAGCATGTTATGGTGGTGTGGTGGCAACAAATTATGTGGATTTTTGCGTAATGAGCCTTTTAACAATGTCTGTTGGGTGAAAAACATTCAAAGCGATATTTGCAAATTTATAGTCAGAGGTCCTGCACTTGTCAGCGGTCATAGGTAAATAAACAGATCTGTATTTAAATAAGTAAATTGTTATTCTGTTGAAGAGAAAATGAAATAACTTAAATGAATTAAATTAATAAGTTAAATGTAAATTTTAAGTAACAATTATAAAAGAATTGCAATTGCAACTTTGCTGTTAAAAAAATTAATTTGTTTTTAATTATGTTATGCATATACATATACATTATATAATTATATTTTAACTATGTTATACAAGAAAGTTCATTAATGAAAAACATACCTATAACTTTGATAAAAGTTACTCTTAAATTAATTAAATGTTATTGATTTTTCATAAATAATTAAAGTAACTATATTTTTCATCAGAGATGGAAGCATTGAAGAGAGATCCGCCGATGGAGGAAATGTTATACGAAAAATAGAAAATGCCCATTCAAGTGCTGTGCATGCTGTTGAAAAATTCAACGGCTTGATTATTGGTGGATCAGCGACTGGAATTCTTAAAATATGGGGTGGAATGTTTAAAGTACCTTGCGCCACTATAGATCTTCAAGATAGAATCTGGTCACTATCAGCCAATCAAGCAATGAAAACATTAGCGGTTGGATGTTCAGGAATTCGTCGAGATTATTCTCCATTGCGATTGTTTGATTTCGAAACGTAAATTTTTTTTATTTATCTTTACTTTTTTATGAAAAAAAAAGAAGTATATTAAATAAAATTTTCCTTACTTTACAGTTGTGAAGAATTGCATCTTCTAAAACATACACTTCGTAGAGGTGCAGGAATTTTAGATATGGTTTGGGATAATCCATATACTCTTTTGACATGCGGTTATGATACTTGTATAAGAAAATGGGATACAAGGTAATAATTAATAATATCTATTATTGTTAAAAATTAATAATTCAATACAAATTGATATTTATGTCATTTAATGTAATTTTATTACAATCAGTCACTTATGGACTTTTTTTTCTCAAGTAGTGATTATTTTTTATTTATCTGGGGGATGTAATTTCTTAAAAATATTTTCATTTATCTTATTTTTTTAATTTTTGTAGAATCGGAAGGTGTATCGCAGAATGGCCAGATCCTACAGATGCAACAACTTACTGTTTAGCAACGGATTATCAATATACCATGGTTACTGGCACTCAGTTCAATTGTAAAGCTGTTTTGTGGGATCAAAGACAAAGTCAGTTTGTACAGGTAAAAAAAATGAAAATAAGTACTACTCATACAAATACAATTTATGTATTATAAAATATATACAAATTTTATTTTTCAGCTATATTTCATGAATCTCAAACGGCTTTCAAGTCCTGTATACAGTATTAATTTTGATAACTGTCACTTGTATGGAGCTACAGATCAGTTACTAGTGGATTTAAATTTTTCTGGTCAATTCAACGATTCTACTAATTATCGAGATATTCTAAATTATGACTGGAATCCACAGCGGCAAAATAATTTTTTTCAAAATTATAGAGACAGGCGATAAAGTAAATCAAACTTAATTAATCAATATTAAATATGAATGAATCAAATCGATGGAGGCAAAACTGATTTTTTTTGTGGTCATTCAGATAAATTTAAATCTGCGTGTATTGTATAATTTATAGATCAATTGAGTGTTTAATGTGTGTTTTTTATTGTTTTTTGTATTAAGTTATTTTATTTGGCACCGAATTATATATTACTTGTATTACTTTATCCATTTTTGGGATCTTTCACAAAAATGATAAACGATTAATATTTAATAATGTTGAAATTGTTCTTTGAATTAAGGAATATATTATTTAAATGAAATTATGTATAAATGTAAATATTGCGAAAATCAGCTGTTACAAAAATAATGTTATAAAGAAATTTTTTTTTCTAATATCGCTGCATTTTCCGAAAAGTTACTCTAAGTTGAATGATGATAGTTCTACCAATAGAATGAATTTTGATTAAAAAAAAATTTTACATTTATTAGGGAAAGATAGGGAATTTTTTTCAAACCAGACCAGAATTTTTTTCTTATATAACCACCATCTTTTATTTTTATATACAATTAAAGTGTAAAACAAACAACTTTAATTTAGTATTAACATATAGCTCTTTGCATTCATACACGAATGAGAAAATTAAGTTCAATGTACAACTTTCACATTCTTCAAACTTTAATAAAATGTTTCGATTTTAAAAAAAAACCAAATTCGTACCTTATTTATACCCATTTATCCCATATCCCATATATATGTATCCCAAAATTAATTATTTGCCTACAAATGTCTTCCTTTTCTCGTATTATTTTTTTTCTTGATTTTAAACTAATGTCAGTTTGGCCTTTAAATACAATAGTATTATTTTATATATATTAATTTGTACTTAACTCATAAATGTTATTTTTCATTTACAACCTATTGATTTGCACTTTTATATGTATAAACAAAAAACAAAAAAAAAATAGAAGCTATGTAACATATTCTTTTAAAAACAATGATTTTTAAATTAAGTATGGCCCCTTTGTACATCCTACACCATTGTTCTGATCATGTAATTAAGTATGCCACCATGCTTAAAATATGTAATATCTACTTCAGTATCAAATCGCAATAGGACGTTGAACTCTTTGCCTGTATCAGTAGTAATTTTTATGTGTTGCCCAGGATGAAACTTTTTCGGAAGGTTAACATCAAACAGTTCATAACCAGTTAATCCCAAAGTTTCTGCATTTTCCCCAGGTAAATATTGCAAAGGAATAATGCCCATCCCCACCAGGTTTGACCTATGAATAGTAAAATTTTGTTTGTTTTTTATTCACATAAATACACACATATAATACACACAAAAATAAAAATAATAATAATTCACATAAATAAATAAAATATCAACAATCTACAATAAGAAGTGTAACATTCTATTTAAAAATTATAAATACCTATGAATTCGTTCATAAGATTCTGCGATAACTGCTTTAATGCCTAATAAATAAGGACCCTTCGCGGCCCAATCTCGTGATGATCCTGATCCGTATTCCTTACCAACCAAAAGGATTAAGGGTGTTTTATCCTTTTTGTATCTTTCAGCCGCATCAAACACGTCCATCTATAATGATTCAAATGCATTTATTATAACTAAATTAAAGTTAAATTCATTACTATAACTGATTACTATTTGTTTAGTATTTACTATTTCTTTGGTTGGAATGTAAATTGTTTGTGGTCCAGGCGTCCCAATAAATTTGTTGAATAAACGAATGTTTGCAAAAGTTCCACGTGCCATTACTGCATCATTTCCTCGTCGGGAACCATAAGAATTGAACTCTTTAGGCGTTAATCTAAAGAAAATATGCTCATTTAATATTATTGCGTTATGTAACTTCAAATAGTAAAGAATAAAAGGAATTTCATTCATTAATTGGCAAATATGTTTTTCATTTAAATTTTACCCCTGTTCAGAAAGATATCTAGCTGCTGGTGAATTGCGAGCTATACTTCCAGCTGGACTTATGTGATCAGTTGTTACAGAATCTCCGAGAAACAAAAGAACTCGAGCGCTTTTAATAGGTTCAATTGGTGGCAATTCCTGAAAAATAGAGCATTGACAATTTCAATAAAACTGTAATATTAAGAAACAAAACAGTAAAATAATAGATAACAGAATTAAAGTTACGATTTTAAGTTTGTCAATAATTATAAATAATTCAAATTAATATTTCACCTTGGTAAGACCATCAAAGTAAGGAGGATGTTTGATGTATGTAGAACTAGGATCCCAAGGATAAAGTTTTCCTGACGGAGCTGTTAGTTGTGACCAATTTGGACTTCCTTTTTCAATTTGATTATAAACTTTTTTAAACATCGCTGGAATAACGTATTGTTGTTCAACTGAATGAATCTCGGATCGAGTAGGCCAAATGTCATGTAAATATATTTCCTTTCCATTTGCTCCAAGACCTTAAATGAAAGAATTAAAATGTGCATTAGTTTTTTTATTACTATTTCATAATTTATTAATGTGTCATATGACTCATTCGATAAATCATGAGAGGAATAAGTTATACATGTAAATTTATAATAATTTATTTAAGCGTTAAGTATAAAGGTCTCAAGTTGCTAACTGGTTGTTTGGGAGAGTTTGGAATTTTATGTTTAGGGCCTTAAGAAACAAAGAAAATTATACCTAGAGGTTCGGCTTCGAAATCAATATCAACGGTACCAGCAATGGCATAGGCAATAACAAGTAATGGTGATGCTAGATAATTAGCTCTCGTGTGCTGATGAATTCTTCCTTCAAAGTTCCGGTTTCCAGAAAGAACACCGCAGCAAATTAGCTCATTCTAAAATTAAGATATACATATATTTATGTTGATTAATTAAATTCTTTAATTAATCTATTTAATCTAAAAAAAAAAGTTCATGAAAATTAATTAAATATCAATAATTTTTATCAAAAAATTGTATTTGATTTTCATAAAAATTATAAAAAAAGTGATAATTGCAGCAACCTTTTCTATAGCTTGAACCATGGGATCTGGCAGAGGACCGCTGTTTCCAATACAAGTCATACATCCGTAACCAACTATATCAAATCCTAATTGTGACAGATATGGTCCCACGCCACTTTCTGTTAAATAATAACTGACAACTCCTGAACCGGGTGATATTGATGTTTTGATGTAAGGTGCGACAGTCAAACCAGCTTCAACAGCTTTTTTTGCCAATAATCCTAAAAACGACACAATTACATACAAACATACATATATATTTGAATATATATAATAATCGTTACTCAAAATGTTAATAAAAAAGCTTGTTTTATTTCGATTGAAATAATCTAAATTAATAATATTATTATATTAAAGATAAAGCAATTAAGTGACATCAAAAATAATTTACACTTTGAACGCCGTTTGAATCGAACGGCTTAATTCCAGACAAATTAACAGTTTATAAATATACGATATTTGATTTAAACAATGTTGAACAATTTTTTCATTTAGTTTTGTGCATTAGTGAAAATATTAATAAATTGTATACGTGAAATCACAGGCTTGAGTGTATGAAAATACACTCAAGCCTACTTGTTCATCAATGTTAGTAAATTAGACTAAGATAATTTTTATTTTTATTCATTATAGACACATTATGCTATGACAAAATACTTTTTTCATTTAACTTCTTTCATTCGTTGAATGTATGTCTTAAGTGGAAGATTTGCAAATTTCAAATGTGATTTAGACGGTGCATTTTTTCATTTAATAATTTTTAATGTTCATTTTTTTTAAATGGATTGTGATTGCACTCATTCATTCAATCTTCAATCCAGGGAAATTTAATACTGAGTTATTTATACGAAAATATGGTAAGTGATAATTTTAATTTAAAAACATTGGAAATTATTTTCATTAATTTTATCAATGACTGACATTGTTTCATTAAAAAAAAAAATTGCATTACACAGTTACATACAGGAAAAATGTGCCAATTAAAAATTTCATCATATTAAATTTTGTTTATAATTTAGGTCATTTTTTTTTTTTAATATTATTTTACACATCAAACTTTTATTTGATTAAAATAGAATTAAATAAGAATAATATCTTCGACTCAAATAAATCACAATTTTATATTGTTTTGGAGCGCTTACCAGCTCCGAGCATAACACTAGGGTTGCTTGTATTTGTACAACTTGTAATTGCGGCAATCACAACAGATCCATGTTTTAACGTATATTCTTCTCCTTCAAATTCAAAAGTGGCTTGTCGTTTTGTTTGCTCAGGACTTAAACCATACCCTTTAAACCCGACCTGAAAAATTTAAAATACTTGTTAGTGCAAGCTACTTTTCTAATGGATTATATTCCAAAATCTTCAATATGTACTATTGGCTGAAAATTCGTGAACATGAAAACTATATGGATTATTAAATTATACAAAAATATTATAAAAGGATATTTTTTTTATAATTAGTAACTATCATAATACGATTTTCAAAAGAAGAAAAAATTTTGAGAATGTGGATTTATAAATATTCATAATTGTAAGAACAAATGCAAGAACTTCCAAGCATGGTATTTATAATCTTCATAATTTATAGTATGTCATGCAAAAGTTCATTGTCTGCGAATCGTTACGTAATTTATGGACAGTCCCATTGGAAGAGAAATATTTCAACTTGAATTTGCACTTTACCTTCGAGCATGCTCAGAAATTTTTGACCGATGACAATACTACGTTTTCTTTATACAGGGTGTTCAGCAAAAAGTTTATCTGAATTTTCCAGTGATTTCCTGGTTTTCTTGATTAAAATGTCATTCTTTCAAAGGTAAAGAAAATCGATATAAAACTAATTTATTTGCATTATTTTCATTTTCAAATGTTACTTGGACAAAAAATAACAATGAACAATAGAAAAATTAATTAGAATAAAAAATGAAAGTAATAAATAGATGCAAATTTAAAGTTTTAAACAAAAAAAATCAAAAATTTACAAATTCAAGTTTCTTTTTTCAAAAAAAGAATATAATTCTCCAGGAACGAATTTAACATTTGCCATGTCTGACTAAAAATATTTTACTTCAAAATTTTGTCAAATTATATTACTCGTATATCTATATTTATCGCTTTTAAAAACTTTGATATAAAATAATTCAGTTTAAAATTGGTCTAAGGTTACGAAATCATAGCAAAATTGTAGAGCAAGCCATAATTAATAATTTCACCGAATTTTATTTGACTACTACATTTTAACTACTTCAAATTAAACACAGTTCCACTTAAAATTTCGACGCCTTTCAAACAGATGATGGGTTTTTCCCATTACCTGACACACCTGGGGTAAAACAGTTCATAAATAACTTTTTACAAATGTCGTTTTCTTCATGGATAATTAAGTTGGAATATTGTTTCAAGACAATTTAAGACCAATCATAAAAAGAACATATTTAAATTTTCAGCAAATGTTGGATAAAGGGCAATAACAATTTGACGATTCTATGCCATTTAAAGCCTTAACGTGACGTCATACTTCGTGAAGTTTCCCCAACATTGAATATTTTTATTTAGATTAAGAAAATTCGAGATAGTAAACGAAAACGTAAATAAAAGTACAAATTGAAACTTCAATCGAAAATAGTGGTATTTCAAAAATTCGTCAAAGTATAAGTCATTTCAAAAGATTTATTTTAAATACAAATAAAATTTTCAAATGTCACTGTCTTCAAATGGATTATTGACATTCTAATTATATATATATAAGAAAAAAGAGTAAAAAAAACTTATATAAAAACTATTAAATGAGATAAGAAAAAATTCATAAACAAATAATTTAACTTCCACACAACTTTTTTTTTTTACTTTTATAAATATATCAGTTCAATTATCGTCATAAAAATTATTCATTTTATATGTTTTTATATTTTTTATGTTTTCATTATATAACAATTATATTTAAGATTATTAACAAAATTTTTAATTTAAATTAAAAATAATGAACAATCAAAATTGAAGATTTGACTATAAAATTTTTTTAAGTAGAACATTAAATAAATGTAGAGGAAACATGAAATATTAGTCGGTATAAAGCCGAAATTAAATACGTGCGAAATTGACAAAAGATGTATCAGCAAAATTCAACGCTGCATACATTTCTGTTTGAATCATCGCAGTTACGCTGCGCGCTCAGTAGGTTTCTATAATCGCTTCGACAATTTCTTTTTATGCGAAGTTTGCATCGTCAACTGCTAATTGTTCACGAACAACATAAACTCGTGTGTCAACGTACTCAAAGTGTGTGCGATTTTTGTGACGGCTGTGTCAGTTATTGGAGTCCATAAATAATGATGAATTTTTCGAAAATGAAAACCTAATGTTCGGTATTAAATCAAAGTGTGAAGCGAAGGTTTCATTTATCGAGTTTTACATTTCAAAACAGTGTAATTGTTTTGATTTCTTGTGAATACAAAAACCGAGGCGCAAGAATTTCATTACGTTCAATTTTATATATTTCGACGAAAATTTTACTTTTATATATTCTTATGATTTCTGGAAAAGAATGATTTTGTAAGAAATTGTATGACTTCTTGGACGAAATATTTGAGTGTAATGTGAATTAATTCAATTTAAAGTAATTTTAATTAAATAAAACCATTTTGAGGAAAACATTCATGTAAAAATTATTTTGCAATATTTTTTATCGTTATTTTAATGCAGAAACCCCGGAAAGAAAAATGTTTACAATTGATACTTCAAATAATTAACATCATTCAATTTTAAATGCAAGATTAAAATAACATAAGTTTTTCTCTTCAAACGTAGTCATTACATGTCCTTTTATAACATTGGTATATAAATTGTATATTTGACATTGAAATTTTTCATAAAAAATTTGATAAATAAGACTAAATATAGCAAGTCAACGACATTTTGCAACAATCAATTCAAACTTAAAAAGCCTTTTATATTATGAAATTGTATAACCAGTTTGCAACTAATTTTAACTTAATAAAATCAAAATTTAACACTCCAAATTCATTAAACTTCAATTAAACAATCGTACGAAATAAAAGTAACAAACACTCCATTTCATAAACATTTCCAATAATACTACTCCATCTACATTGTTCTCACAAAGTGCAAAAATGTCTCTCAAACACGTAAAGTATTTTATCCTTTGAAAATAAAATGTAAACAATAAATCAACTTAAGACAATCGAACACCTCATAATAAAAGCCGATTGTTGCAGCTCATCGTCAATAAACATTTCGCAGAAGAAGTGGTCAACGGTCCACGCGCCACATTGCCATTCCAGGCCAAACGAATTTTGGAAAAAGTGGTGGGGGAAAGGGCAGTTTCCAGGCCCTATAGCTTTTCTATAAATACAGCGCCAGGATCCGATTTCGGTTAGTATTTCGGGATCGTTCCAACAGTCAAAAGGGGTAAGGACCAAGTGATCGTCGAACATTAATTAGTGAGGTTATACCGGAAGTGAGAACCAGAAAGTGAAGAAAGGGAAGCGGATCTAGTGCGAGTGTAGTCTTTGTGCCGGGCGCGTAGTATCGGTCGAGTCACCTAGAATCGACAAGTGACTAGATCGTAATACTCGTGCTCGGCACAAAGAAGCGTCTTCGAAGGACCGTTCCAGCGGAGGAGCTCGTTCTTGACAATTCTTCTTTGGTGATCTAACTGTATGTATGCTCGATCGGGTGCATAAAGCTAGATCAACAAAGTTTTAATTGCCGAGGTTTTTCATCGTGGGATTTTGCCATTTTTGGAGGACGTCGCGGCCCGATTTTGACTGGTTGTTTGAGCTTAGGGATTTTCTTCTGTGAAATGTTAGATTGTATCATATCACAGTCGAAGATTCCTTAAATTCTGCAGCCAAGCTCGTCGCCGGTGAATTTTTCTCGAAGCACGTTGATTGGATGGAATGTTTGGTGAAAGTATTCGGTGCGTCTTTGTCGGTTTTTGTTTATTCAGACGCCAGACTTTGGGAGAAATTTCTCGTTTTTCTATTGTTGGGCCGGGAAATGGGAAAAAACTACCCGTGGTGTTGAATTGTTCTTTCTTTTTGGTACTTTTGTTATTTTTTCTTTTCTTTTACTATTTTTTTTTTCTTCTTTTACTTTTACTTGTCTTTTTTTACTTTAACTTACTCTCTTTTCATCATTTTTCAATTTTATATATCTTTCTTTTTTGTATTTTTATATATCTTAAAGAAAAATTTTATTTTGGGTATTATCATTTTTGGTCTAAAAGTTTTAAGAATTATTGAAAAACTGTTTAATTTTAGTTATCAAATTATTAGTTTTTGTCAATATATTGTTAATTGTTAAAATGTAAAATGTGATAAGTGTAGAAATGTTAGTATTAACGTACTTATTCGGAATTCAGAATAAGACATTAAAATTATACAAGATTGAGATTGTAAATTTATGTTTCATATATATTTATTTTTTTCATAAATAGAAACTGGTGTTTCGAATTCAATTTTGAAACGGATAGTACGTTAGTGTAATTTTCGTCTTTATAATATACAACGATGTAAATATTGGAATTTCATCTGATGTTTGTAAGCTAATTTAATTTCTTTTCAGGTGTCATTGACTGAATTTTATAATGCTTGATACAAATTCTATATTATATAACTGCAATGTTCACTAATCACGAATAATTTCACAAATAATTTCTCAGATAATTCAGTTTCAAAATTGAAATAATTCGTTCTTAGATACTATAATTAAAAATAAATACATAAATTATATCATTTAAATTAAAAAACAAAATAAATAAATAAATTTTTAATTTTGATTTCTATGTTATAAACTCCAACTTTTTTTTAAATGATGAAATAATAAGCATGTTTTTAGTTTAAATATGAATTAACTTATGTTAAAACGCAAATAAAATATTGTCTTAATTGTGAACGAAGAAACTAAAGTAGATATAAATATAAAAATATTTAATTAAATCACTTTGTTGTTAAATTTGAACAATAATTATCTCTAAAACTTTGATTTGAACGATAATATAATCCCCGCTAAATTGATATCCTAATGACATAGTTTATCCACTATTTAATGACTAAATAATGGACGACAAAAAGAAATATATAAATTCAAGCATTTTTGTAAAATTTTTCACCAGTAGTTTTGTCAATTTCATACTCATAGATTTTATTACTTGACATTAATACTTTTGTGTGAATTGTTGTGGTGAATTGTTAGTTATTAGAATTAATGTTGTTAAAAACAAAAAGAAAGAAAGGACTTTAAGTATTGTTTTTACTTTTTTCAGCAGGTTTTTATAATGTCATATTGAAAATTGATAACTTTGTTGTACTTCAAAGGAATAAGCTTTTCATGAGATTGATGAAATTTCAGGTACTGCGACTGTGATGTGTAATTTTAGAATATATCACAGCCGTAGTATCCTGAAATTTCTCTATCCAAATCGACTCATTGTCTAGTTATCTAATCTATCTTCAATAAAGTTTGACATGGTTTGCAATTTTTGTTAATTTATTGTAATCTTATTGTGTAAACATTGAATGTTTTTGAAAATAAAAATATAAGATTCTGAATATATCTTGTTCCTACTTTTCTCCTCACTTTTCATTTACATATAAAATTATTGCAACTTGTAAAAATATTTGAAATGTATATTTGTTATTAACGTTTAAATTAACACAATAAACACAATGCTATACATATGTAGTTAATGAAATATTGTCCGAAAATTTGGTTTTTAATAATAATATAAAATTAAAAATTGAGGAAGAATTTGTAGTTAAATTTTGGTAGTGATTAAATATCGTTTGCTATTTAAAGAAGTGATTTCTTTTATACAAAATTATAGTTCATTAAAAATATGTACTATTTGTTAATTTTTTAATACAAATAATTATTTAAAGAATTAAAATTAAATTTGTTACAGTTAATAAAGTTAAATTTAATTAATAGTAAAAATAAATGTGTGATACTGAATGAAAGTATATTTTTCGTGCTTGTGAAAAAATATTTTAAATAAAAATAAATCAATATTTCAAATCTTAAAATAGAAATAGTATGATATTGTTTTGCATTAATTTATATTTGTATGTGTATTTTTTTATTGATTCTTAAAACGAAATTGCAATGGAAATCTTAGATTTAATTTTATCTAATAAGATTGATAATAAAATAAATGACGTATTTTTTAATGCTTAAAACTCAAGAATTTTAAGTATTTGTACCTATACTTTATACAAAATGTTATTCAGTTAATTTACTAGTAAAATAATAAAATGAATAAGTCATTTTTTCAAAAAATTAAATTGTAATATATTATTAAGAATACTTTAATCATGTGATGTTGGTTTCCTAAAAATCTAAAATAAAACGCCAATTGTTTTGAAACAATAATTATATTCCATTATTAAAATACTTTAATGTCATAAAAAAAGATAGTCAAAATTGTATAGTAATTACCTTTTTTAATAATAGATTTTCATCGAATATCTAAATGCCGTTAAAATCACTTTTCAACAGATTATTTTTCTGTAATCTATAATCCATGACTATTGTTATTTATAGATATATGCATTTTTCCATGAATTCGACCAATTGACCAATTAATAATTTTTTTTATCTCCTAATATCTTGGCCCCCACTTTTCATACCTTTTTAGTCATATCTTTCAATTTGATAGGAAATTGTATATAAAACTCAAATATTCTTAATTCATGTCAGTCATAGTTTAACTTAGGACACAAGAACAAAAAAGTGTACCCATATGTGAAAGTAAGAATCAAAAAAGGAAAATCTCTTGCTCCAGAATGAAAGTAAGTGTTTTTTCAGAAAGTATATATATCCTTCATCTGTCATTGTGACATTTTTAAATTTAAAAATATGACTTACCTTGTTTGTAAGACAGGCATTAAAGTCACTTTTCATATTAGTAACTGATACTCGATCATGAGGTCTCTTTGGGCCACTCACGCTCGAAACGACGGAACCCAAATCCAAAGTTACAGTCTCAGAATATACAGGATCTTGGCTAGCATCGTCGTAATTCCGTAACAATCCAACGGCAGCGAGATACTTTTCGATTCGCTCGATATGCTCCTCTGAACGATCTACAAACAGACATCAGTTGTTAGAAATGGTTGTTTTTTGGTACAGTAATAGGTGGACTTAACTCGGATGAAGGGTGATTAGTAATCTTCACCGGGTTTAATTCCATCTACTGCTGTATTCACGAATTTCATCAAATTATTATTTTATGAACATACATCAATTTATAAAATAGTCCGTTTTCACATTTTCATTCGATACTCGATTTTTGGTATTTTATAAAATGGTATATATACATAATATCGGGGTCTAGTTTGGTGAATTCGATCCTGGTAAAGTTGTTATGAAATACTTCACCGGGTCATAATTCATCGTACTTTGATTCCAAAATCCTCCAACAAGAAGAGTTTTTAAATTGAAGTAAGTTTAAGTAGAATTTCTCGTTTCATAAACGTTCAGTTAATTCGTATTTGCTCTATTATTTTATTATAAAAATGTTTTCATTCATACTTGTCTGTCGAAGGTAATTTAAACTCTGTTGATCAACAGCGAAGAATCCAACAGTTGCTCCATATTCCGGACACATATTGGATATCGTTGCTCGATCTGCGATGCTGAGTTGCGAGACACCAGGGCCGAAAAATTCGACAAATTTTCCAACCACACCCAGTTGACGTAGATGCTGCAATTATATTTTTTACATTTAATTTAAAAATAATATAATGATGTAACATTTATGAGTTTGAAAGAAATACATTATTCACAATTATCTTAACAATAGTTTTTCTTAACTACCTAAAAGACAAGAAAGGAAGGAAAAAGTAAAAGACAGAAAATGAGAAAAGAAAGAAAAAATTGAATTAAGTTTAAAGTCATAATAAATAATGAAGAAGATAAGAAATGTTAGTAAGTTATGTGTAAACAAAAAAAAGCAACAATCACCTTGGTAATGGTAAGCACCAAATCTGTAGAAGTGACGTATTGATTCAATTGACCCTCTAATTTGTATCCAACAACTTTTGGCAATATCATGGAAATAGCTTGACCCAACATCACAGCTTCTGCTTCGATACCTCCAACACCCCAACCGAGTACTCCTAGTCCGTTAATCATCGTCGTGTGGGAGTCAGTTCCGACCACGGAGTCTGGATACAAAATATCATCTCTATCGAAAACCACTCGTGCAAGATACTCCAAGTTGACTTGATGAACGATGCCACTTCCCGGTGGCACGATCATCATGTTTTCAAAGGCGTTTGCTCCCCATTTCAAAAACCTGAACCTTTCTTTGTTACGCTCGAATTCCAGCTCTTCATTTTTCTTTAAGGCATCGTTGCTGTGGAAAGAATTGTAATATTAAAAGTAAAGAAAAATAATGAAACAAAGTTTAATAATTTATAGTTAATCAACTGTTAATATGAAAATTAAAAATTTTGATTTTCAACAAATAATTTTTCAGCACAAGGCAAAGTTGACTATTATATATTTTGTAACAAATAAAAGAAAAGTACTAAATGAATTATTCTGAGCTAAAAAGAGCTACTTTTCGTCCATTTAATAAATCTAAAAAGTAGTACTTTGTATGTATATATTGCAAAACAACTTTTCTTTTAACTTTTTAATGCTTAGAATAAGTTTAACGCAGTATAAAACTTTACACTACTTTATAATGTCAAATCTGTAACATAACAGAGATCTTACGATCGAATGAAATCAACTGTAATTGAATGATCAATGACGAGGTCTGAAGGGCAGATTGGGTTGATTTTATTGGGATCTCCGTTCAATTTACTGACAGCGTCTCTCATAGCCGCAAAGTCTACAACGGCAGGTACGCCAGTGAAATCCTGAAAAACAATGTTCGATTGTAATTTTTATCAATTACAATTAGCATTCCTAGATAAAGAAGGCGATTAAAGACATATAATTTTCTTTCTTTTACCATATCTGTATTTTCGTATAAATTATTAACTTACTTTTTTATTATAGTTAATAAAAATGAAAATGAATTTCAATAATATGTATATTTTTAAATTAATTTATTCTTAATGTATTTCCTTCAATAATGCTTCAATAATGCTCAGTGAATAAAATTGTGCAAATAACCTGGAGTAGCACTCGAGCAGGTTTAAAGGCAACTTCCACACCTTCCTCCACAGATTGATTTTTCTCCCAATCCAATATGTTCTCCACATCTTGTCTTCTAACTTGAAATTCATCACAGTTTCTCACTGCACTTTCTAATAAGACTTTAATGGAAAACGGCAGTCTCTCTGAAATTAATATTTAAATTAAACATTTCATTATTCATTTGGACAAGTATTGTCAAAGATTGTCAAATTTATAAGAAAAAAAAATTATTTAACTTGAATTCTCAAGTAATGAATTAAGCATCATTGAATTAAATCGACCACGTCATCCATTAAAAGCAATGATTGCGAATTCGCTGCACAAATTAACAAGTTTATTTAAATTTCAAGACCTTAACATTCATTAACCAGTCTAGTTTTTGCATTAATTACCATATTTTGAGTCAAAGGTGGTCACATCGTAGTACAGTTTCTTTGCTCCCACAACTTCAATAGGCTTCAGTAAATTTTTGTAAGGATTTGGACCTGTTGGAAAAAATGTTCTATATTAAGTACCTGTTGATACAATATGTTACATAAAAACGTTAGAAAATGCTGCAAAAATGAAGATGCAAATTTTTTAGTAGAAGAGAGAAAAGTGGACAGTCACTTTTAAAGTTGAAGCTGGTAGTAATGCGTTTCTTGTTTACTCTACTAAAAAGATTATTTTGAACTTTATTAACTTGATTACGTCACGTGATGGCATACGAAACTTCATTTTTCAGTCAGTTGTTATTTTTATGGGAAACAGTCCATTTTAAAATTAAAAACTGAGTTATTGTCATTTGTTAATAAAAAATTTAGTTTCTTGAATAGTTTTTCATATCTTTGCTTTTCTTATAAGTTAATATTCTATCTGAATATGAATGTTAAAAAATTTTAAGATTTTAAGAAAGATGAAGATTAAAAAAAAAAAAAAAATGAAAGATTTGACATATTTAAAATGCAGTGCACAGAATTTGCTGTTACTTATTCAAACAAAATATATATAGAATAAATAACTTTTTTTTGAATAATTTGGCAAGTGTGCCATTGGCGATTAACTTGTTAATTTTTCAAATCACAAACATAGTACAAATCGATAAAAGTTAAAATAATATTAATAATAATAAACAAGCATGTAAACAGAGGGGAAAAAAAAACGAGATCTCTGATTTACAATAATGATAATAATGTAACTTTGAATTTCAATTGGATCGCGCGACGAAAATATTTTACATTTATGACATTTGATAAAGCCACAGGGAAAACTATTAAAAATGCATGACCGAGGTTGCATGCATTGATGTGTGATAAAAGAAAGAGGAAAATTAACATTGAAAGGCATGGTTTTTTAACGTTATTTTGGGACGTAAGGTGCGAAGCGTGCGATCTACTTACCGGCCATTATTGTTACTGCAAAAGTCACACACGCGCAGGCGTAGTCGTTGCTTACTTGGATGCACACAAACTCCCGCGAAACGCGTATTGCGACCCAAAACTTTCTGCACCGACACAAACGAGTCTTGATCGTGTAATGCAATGTTGTTTTTGTTTAATCGGAGCTTATGAATTTATCAGTGCAGTTGCACACACTTGTTCGACTCAATTCCAAAGCTTGTTTGTAATCTAACCTTTATTGGCAGGTCGGTCACTTTCCTCGTTTTTAATTTTTACAATGCAGAATTTTTTTTTCAAGTCAAAAAGATAAACAGATTAAATAAAAAAGGATATGTATTGTCATTGCATGATTTTATAAAGAGCTTCATGTGAAATGTCATTTTAATCTTACATTTCAGATGAAACTGTCAAATTGTAGATATTGTTACTGCAGTTGATAAAATTGAGCTCTTTGTTAAAAAGTATGACCGTTTTCTTTTATTGATAGGTGTTTTTATTGTTGTTCAAAAATGGAACGAAATTTGGAAAAAACAATGGATGATGTGTAAGTTTATGCATGTGAAATAAATACATAATTATATATATATGTATGGTGTTCATATTATTTTACTTGTAAGTACATAGAAATTTTATTAAAATATAAATGTATCTTTAATTATGAAAAATATAAACTTTTTTAGAATCAGCACAGGAGCCTTGGGATGTGTCTTATCTGACCAAAATGGCCTTTGTTTAGGAGGTGAATTAACTCTGTAATATTGATATGCAATTTGATTTTATTAAGTTTTACTGATTTTAAAAGATTCAAAAATTACAAAAATCTGTAGAATTAAAAAAAAGGTCAGATATAAAAAGGAAAAAATAAAATTGTATTCTTTTGAATTTATTTGGAATAAAACTTATACGAAAAAATTTTTATAAAAATTATTGTAATGTTTATAGCTAAAGGAATTGCTTCCAGTGAAAGTGCTGGAATCATAACTGCCATTGCTCGTCAAGTTGCGAAGTTAGAACCAGATTCACCTGCACCAGTAATTTGCCTATCAAATGAAACTAAGTATATATTCATTACTTTAAAAAAATAACATCTTATATAAAAGATAGACTTTTGGACTTGTTTCATGTTGTATTTTTTATTTTTCAGGCAATGCTTAATTCTCAATGAAGGACCAGTAATTGGAGCTATTTACAAAGATTCTACCATTAATTACAATTAATACAATTAATTGAAATCTGTGATGCTTGATAATTATTCAAATAATGATAATGTAAAGAAGATTATTTCATTTAATTTGTATATATTTTTTACTTTAAAAATAATATGTGAAAATCGAATATAGAAATCAAATATAATTTTCTGTACTGCAAATACATTCTTTCAGTCAAACTTGCGTGTTTAAATGTTTTAATTCTTATTGATTTTTATACACCTTTTTTATTAAAAAATATATTTTTATTTGACACATTTTGTACTATGTTACAGCCAGTGTATAATACATAAAATATTATTATAAGTTATTTACATGGTTTCTCTTTTATATATTACTGACACGTAGATCATGAAAATGACACAATGAATAAAATAATGTATAATAATTTTGATAACATTAACAACAAAAAGAATATTAATATAACAATAAATAATCAGAGTTACAAAAAGTTTGTAATTATATTTCTACTTAATGTAACTTAAATTAGACTTAAATTAGACCTTATGTTCAAAAATGTTTCACAGAAAATGAAACAAATTAATGAAAATATTAAAGGTATGACAGCAGATATAAAAAGCTAAAAACATAATTTAAAGATTTCTACTTATCTTTTGTAACCACCGATTATTGTTCATGTATTAAATATACACATAGTTCTGATTTCTATGAATCATAGTCATACCTAAACATTTGAGATAAAGTCAAAAATAATTTTATTAACAATGACGGTGCTCACAATCATGGTCCAGCTTTTATCTGCGTTGCTATTTTCTCATTCCTTAAAGCAACAGAAGACACTATGGTCATTCAGTTTTTCGTCTTGCATTTTTTCTGTCATACCACTTGTTGATTGCTAGACGAACTAACTCATGGTTTTCATACATCCAAGCGACGACAACAATACCAAACATAACGATTCCAATAAACAAATGCTTCAATTTCTCAGCTGGGAAATAATAAGCCTAAAATAATAATGCAACATTCGTATTAAAACGTAATTAATTTCATCACATAGATAAATAAATTGAATTATCATTCTTACATGTGACAAAGTAGTGACCAAAGCAGCAACGCACAACGATATACCAAACAAACGTTTTGGTATAAGTCCGGTCAAAGGATTAAAAACTGTGTCTTTGTGCCTTCGTCGGATGAATGCTGTAGAATGAAATATCCGCATGCTCATGTTCACGCAGTTTCCAAGTATGAAACCTACTGGCCCGAACCACTTAGCGAAAACGTAAGAGGCTATAAGAAATGCAATGGATTCATATATCATCGTCCAATTGCTTTTATTGATAGTGACACTGTCAGCAGTCGCGTTTGTGTAACATTCAGTCACGCCGTTAATGCCAAGCAATAATACTGAGATGCAGTGCGCCCGCATTAATTGCACTGGTAAGGAAGATATCAGTTTGGCTCCGCCATAAATCCAAAGAACAGTAGAAGCGTAAGACTGGCCGAAAACAAAAACTACGAGTCCTATGGACATCATAACTGAACACAAATGTGTCAGCACCTTGACGCTTTCTTGGACTTTCATCTAAAATGATAAACAGTATTTGTTAATACATACTAATTTTTGTTATATGTTTAACTTAAAAAATCTAATTTGAAACATTTTTAATTTTTAATTTTAATATACAAAATATTATTTTTACCGGATTTTGTTCATTCAGCGCTTTGTCTCTTTTCACCATCTGTGTAAAATAGAAGTAAGAGCCATCTTCTATGGGACGGAAAATGAATCTCGCAGCTAAAGAACCTAAGTTATTCACAACTTCGTACATGCCCTGTAATAATATTACAATATTATTATAAATATTTGAAAAATTATTTGTATTTATTATAGTTTTATATCAAAATGTATGGAATAATAGATTGAGATTGATCAGTCTCACATAAATATTTGTTATAACTTACTTGTTCAGTAAATGTTAAAATAGGTAAAATGGTCATAATAAGTCTTTCCCCTTCAGTTAATATCTGTTTTAAAATGCCTTGTCTAAAAAAGCTCCAAGTCAGAACTGTCAATTTTTTGTCAACAATAAAATCCTGGAAGTATATGTATGCATTAACATATATATTGGTAAACTTATGAAGAAACATAAATTACAATAGTTCATATAAAAATATCTAAAAATAGGTAAATTAACTTACATTATTTCTCAATTGACCTGGTAAAAAGTCTTTAATTGATTTGAAAGGAAAATCAGATAAAACATATTCCTCTTCTCGATTATCGATTGACATACGTCGTTTCAGTTTTGGTTTTTTTAACGTTTTAATGTAATAATGGAAGTATGCATAATGGCTCAATGTGTAAAAGATTGCTCCAACCAGTTGAGCAACTCCAAATGCAAAAAGTGCATTTTCTGGTCGATACATTATCATTGGAACAAAAGTCATTGTTCGAATTGCTATCATTATACTATCTAAAACAATCTGAAATAAATAAAAATTGAGTTACAAATATACTATAATAATTAATGCAAGGGAAGTTCCAAACGTTTTTTTAATTAACGAATTTGAACTTAGAAAAAAAACACTACTACAGAAAAGTGTAAAATTAAGTGGAATATAATTATTCAAAAGATTTTATGATATTTTTTAAAGTCTTTCAGCTAATTGTACACAAAGTGACGATGAATTTTACTCAAAATTTTTCTAAGTTCAAATTCGTTGATGAAAAAACGTTGGGAACTTCCTTTGAATAATAATTACACTTCTAACTGTAATTAAAATGAATTACGCTTCTTCCAATATTATGCTGAATATATCTACTTTTGACTTGCACCATATACAAAATATTGAAGTTTCATACATTAATACAGAATTTCATATTGATTTTTTTTGTTTTCAAAAGTATGATTGGTCAATTTTTTCTTCATGCAACATAAAGTAGGAAATTTGTAACCTTAAGTCTAACGAATAAAAAAGAACTGGAGACTAGTTGCACAACCAGCGATGACAGTTCAATTATGCAAGATATTGCGACTGCCCAAACTGCAAAAGTATAATACTGTGGTAATGCTTCGGATGTAGACAAAACATAAAGCCAAATATATCCAAATAAGAAGGACATTATACAGCTCAGTGGAACGCTAAAAAAATTAAAATTTATTACTTCCAGTTTTCAGATTAAATAAAAGACATGAAATATATATAAAATTACTTACGTCATCCATAATAAATTGACAACTTGTGCCCAATTATGTTCTGCTGTGTTTGTCAAACAAGCTTTAATAAAAGGTTCTCTGGATAAAAACATGATCATCGATTCTAACAATAGCAATCTGACGTTCATTACACCCAAGACGGCATGTCCCACATGGCGAACCACAAATGCATTCAGAACAAATGTCACTGCTCGACATAATATCTGAAACATATATGCAAAGTTAAATCATGTTAGATATATGGTAAGAAGATCAAACATATATGTTTATGAGTACTTAAAATTTAGTTATTGTTTTAAATTGTTTTTTCTGTTTTTGCAACTCATTAAGATTTCAATGGAAATATTGCAGTTAATAATGCTTCAGTTGTAACAAATGACAGCAAAACTGCAAGTTACAAGTGTAATTCTGATGTATCATTGTATTAAATGATTCTTATATGTCGGAGTTTATGATTAGTATAAATTTTGTTTATATACATTATTTTTTTGTTTTTATGTAGCAGGCAAGAAGGGTAAACAAACTAAAAATGTGATTAAATAAGAAAATAAATTATCTTGTAAATCTTTGATCAAGTTCAACTATCATTAAAATTTGTGTATATTTTTTTAACAATTAAATATACAATAACTCATTCATCGACAATTTCAATCAATAATACAAAATTCTAAAAAATGTAATAATCTACAAATTAATAAAATTCTTATTAACAATATTTGATTTGAATTTCTTGAGATACTATAAACACATAAAAGATAAATAAAAGCAATATGATTAGCCAAATAAAATGATGTATTTAATTATGAAATCTAAGCTGTCACACCTGAAAAACAATATTAAACGACACGTTTTCCAAGCTGCTCTTCAAAATGTTCGGCGTCATGTTTACAATCAATTCGTTCAACTTTTGTTATAAACTTTTCTAACAGCAAATCACTTTGGAGGTTATGTTGTCAGTGCCGAGGCCAAGCTTAAAGTACACGCTGCAGCGAGGTACCGTTACCGCGATAGAATCTACGTGTTCTACCAATGAGAGCGCCACGAATGTCAGAACGTTGATCAGTCCACGTTTCGTGCATTCTGCTCTGGCGAATTGATGTTAAACATGTATATGTTGCCTCAGTTTTGATAATCATTACGTCATTTGCTTAAGCGGATGTGTTTCGTGTGATAACGCGCGCACGGCACGCGTTATGCAAGACTTGTGCATCTTTTTTTGCAAAAACGTCAGATTGTCAGGGGCGCCACTTTCGCCTCACAGTAGACTGCATTTCGGAGATGCAAGATCGTGGGACTTTTCTTCGTAGTTTCATCTTCTTCTGTTGGCATTGTATGTTTAATAAGCTCGAGAGAGATGTACTTTTCTGAAATACCTTTCTTTACTTTTGAAACGAAGAAAGGCTATTGCCAGTTTAGGTTACCTTAGAAACAGGAAAACAACGAATTAACTTTGTAATTTCAAGTTATTTAAAAATAAGTAAGATGATGATTTCTTTGGAAATAAAATTGAATTAACACAAACTATTTTGAAAAAAAAGTGAAGACAATGACAACGGGTTTTTCGAATAAAACTGATAAGCTTACTTCACGAGAAAAGTTTTATTTTTACAACACTTTATCGATATTAATTAAAGCAGTCGAAGGGCATAAGACTACTGTAGATTTGAGAAACGAGGGTATGATTTTTGGTACAGTGCAGCAGGCAGATGCGTAAGTAATTAGCGGTTTGACTGAATTAGAAGGGATTTTATTTTGAAGTAGTTTTGCCTAATTTTTGTTGATAAACAGAAAGGTGCAATGATGATAAAAGTATTGCACTTTTCTGTTTATCAACAAAAATTACTTTACTTTTATTTATATGGCTAAACAATGGATGTGCAATTACTACTCTTCTGATGTATAAGATTCTCTACATTAAATTTTTATATTTTTTTTTAAATTATTATCATTTATTATTTTTGGGATTCTAATTTTATAAAATTAAGGAAGAATTTCGTTTATATACATTTTTATCAGTTTTAAGTTTTTTGAATTCTAATTTATTTTTTTGAGTATATTTTAATTATGATCATCTTTAATTGATTGATCGATCTCGCTAATTTGATATTAATTTTCTTTTGTTTTTGAAATAAGGTTTATGAATATTACAATGAAAGATTGTTATTTTACAAATCCAAGGGGTGATTGTTACAAATATGACATGTTTTTTGTTCGCGCACGAAACGTTCGATCTGTTCATATTCCTCCGCATGTAAGTTTAATCAATTTGATATTCAACTTTAAAATAAATTATACTTATAAATATATTTTTTTTACAGTTAGTAATTCTTTTGAACATAATTACATTTATTAATGTTATACTTATTAAATACAAATAGAATCTTATACAGATTCGGATGCTGCCAGCAATAAGGAAGGAATTAGACAAAATATACAAAGGATCCAGAATAAATATATCCAGAATGAAGAAAGAGAAAAAACCATTAACGTTTAAACAGAAACGAATAGAAGAGAAGCAGAAAGAAGATTTATTTGCAGCTGAACAAAAATTAGGAAACACAAATCAAGATATGCCTTCGACAAGCCAGAAGTAAAGTTGACAAATTGCATTGAAAGTTCATTTTCAATGTAATAATCTCAGTTTTAATCCAAATACATTATTTTTATCTACGTTTCATAAATGTAAACAGTTATATAAATTAGAAGTCTACAATCTAAAATTCAAAACAAATGTCGATATATCAATAAATAATAATGTTCCATTGAGAAATTATCAATTTTTGTCAATCAATAATTAAGAATATACCTTGAAGACACACTATAATTTAAGACAACAAATTTGCATCAAACTCTGAATCAAATATATAATATCCTATATATATTTAACACTATTTTTTTCTCTTCAGATAGTTCATACCAGAATCGCCCGCGAAATTCAAAAACACCTGGCGCCTGCGTAACATCTGCTCGCCTCTCTCTGGCATTGTCTCTTTGAAACGCCGTTGTGCTCGTAGCAGAAGACACCGCAGCCCGAGCGCCAATCACAGGCGGCGCACGGCACTTTTCCAGCTCCTCGAGTCTCAACTTCTGACGTTGTCCGCACGGTCCGAGACAAAAGCAGGAACATCAAGCGACGACCCTTTTTTGGAGCATTTATTCAACGCAATGGCATCTCACTGGATACGCCAGGTGACTGGAAACCCGACGACAATGACACCAAAAAGTCCTCAATCTAGAGTCCACATTCCCGTCCTCGATTCCCGTCTAAATCGTGAAGGTTAGAAACCCGCCAGAAATCGATTCTCTGCATGTCCCACTGGAATGAAACCTTTTATAGTTGTAATTTCTTATCAAACGTTAAAAATTTATGTGTTAATTCCTTCCCTTTTTTCCTGACTTTCATTCGAGCTGCCTGTTTTACCATACGAACGTGATTCATGAATGCCTTCCAGTCGCGTTGAATTGCATATTAATTTGCACATTTTTCTCCTCAGTTAACACCAAAGCTGGTGGGCGCTCGGTTCTACAGTTCGGGGGTACACAAGTGCACCCTCATCCCCGGCGATGGCATTGGTCCGGAGATCTCAGCCGCGGTGCAAAAGATCTTCGAAGCTGCCAAGGTGAGAGGATATTTTTATCCGCGATACTTATCCCCTTTTATCGGTCAATATCGTGCCGTGCCTTGTTTGGCCTTTTTCATTAGTTGATTGGCGCAATTTTGTCCAGCCCGTTGTCGGTTTTCGTTTTTTTGAACTGTCGTCTCTCTTTTTCGGACGGTACTTTTCGCTTGTGTAACAGCTGCCAGTTATAAATTTATCGACTTTTGGCAAGTGACATTTAGTGGATGGTTTTGTTGCGATGGAGTCGGCGAGGGCTATGCGATTTTGTAGCATTTGAGGGGATGGGGAATTTTTCGATTTTTTATTCAACTCTGAACGTTTTGAGAGTGTTTGGAGCAATGGATGGAAATAAAATAATGTTGTTATATAAGAAGAATTTGAATTTGTTTTCTTGAGTTTATTTCTAGGACAATGTGTGGTGTGAATTGTGGATCTTATTTATGGAGTGGAATGGGACGGAATGGATTTTAAAATTCAATCAGTTCGAGAGTATGGTATGATCGCTAAATAAAAAGAATGATAGGAATGCGGTATATATGTCTTGTGCTGCAAGCCTTAGTTACGATTGTTTACATTTGGTTATTATTTTTAATTATTATGAAATATTACTGATAGTTCATGAATGAATATTAATATTTCATTGGATCATTAATTTACAGTTAAATTGTATTCAGATTTTATTTTTAATTTCTCATGATCACATTTACTTTTGAGAATGATTCATTTATCTCTATTTCTCGATAATCTCTTACAACTGTGATAAAACGACCACCTCGTTGAGAGAAATTTATATTTCGGCGCTTTATCGCTCAGCTCGCTTTTTTACCATTCAAACTTCTTTGTAATTATATCCAGTGTATTTTGAGAAGAACGACGTTGGAATATATTAGTATCCAGATAATGATTCTTACATAATCTGACGATTCGGGAACCACAATTTTTTTGCATGAGTCAATTGATTAGAACTATACATATATTCTTTAATTTCTTTTGTGTAATGATAATTATGATGATTGATAATTAATCACAAAATATTTACACACAATTAAATAATTTCGTTTTTTTTGTACTTACCAGGTTCCTATTGAGTGGGAAAGTGTAGATGTAACTCCAGTCAGAGGCCCTGATGGAAAATTTGGAATTCCACAAGCTGCCATTGATTCTGTAAATAGAAATAAAATTGGTTTAAAAGGACCCCTTATGACTCCAATTGGAAAGGGACATCGATCATTGAATCTTGCACTGCGAAAGTAAGGCATACATAAAATAAATAAACTGTATTTTATTTGTATGTATGATAATTATGGTGCCATAATATTTTCAAACATTCGCAATATTATAGTGTCATATAAAAGTATTATATACATAGTTTTTCAGATAACTTAGTTTTATCTATCTTAAGTGTTTTACAACAAAATGTTATATTATGATATTATAAACGCTGTATTGTTTAATTTGTTTACGCTTGTTTTTTATGTATGTAGGGAGTTCAATTTATATGCCAATGTGCGACCGTGCCGTTCTTTAGAAGGCTACAAAACACTGTATGATAATGTCGACGTAGTAACTATCAGAGAAAACACCGAAGGTGAATACTCTGGAATAGAGCACGAAATTGTAGATGGCGTTGTTCAGTCAATTAAACTCATCACAGAAGAGGCTTCCAGTAGAGTAGCCGAATTCGCTTTCAAATATGCACAGGATAATAATAGACAAAAGGTATAAAGTGATTTTTAAAATATACTAAAAAGTTTTATTGGAAACATTTCTTTAAGATCTTATGGTGCAAAAGTTAGAACTTTACCATATGTATAAACAATTACTAATTTAATAATATCAATAAATATTATATTATTAATAAAAGTGTAATAACAGAAACATTGAGTTAAAATGATCAATTTATTATATGAAATGATGTTCAGTATGCATAGAATTAAAGTTTGCTACAGTAACTTCGCAAAATTGTTAACTAAATTATTTCATTAAAACTTCATTGATGATCTTCATATTATTGAATAAAGCTAGGATGAATTGTGTTTTAACAGATATGAGTGTAGGTGAATAATTGATTACGTAACGTGAAGTCACTTATTACTTTGCAACATTTGCAGCATTTTACGGCACTGCCGTAATGCTCGGTAATTGTTTGACAAGGTCTGTGAAATGAGGATTCTCTGAATCATAAATGTAGGCTGCATTTTAATGCCTTACGAAGTTATTTGGATAATTTTTTATGAATTTTACTTTTTCGCAAAAAATCTTCTGCGCAGCTGTTTGATTCGCTTCTTATTTAGCAATAGAAATGAATCTACGATTGCACAAAAAAGTGTAATTACAAAAAAAAAGTATACGAATTTTATTAAATTTGCAGGTTACCGCGGTACACAAAGCTAACATCATGAGAATGTCAGACGGATTATTTTTGAGATGTTGTCGAGACGCTGCCCAAAGGTACCCAAATGTAAAATTTGAGGAGCGATACCTAGATACCGTTTGTTTGAATATGGTTCAAAATCCCAACCAGTATGACGTTCTTGTGATGCCCAATTTGTACGGAGACATTCTTTCTGATATGTGTGCTGGACTTGTCGGTGGCCTTGGCTTAACTCCTAGTGGGAATATTGGCTTGAATGGAGCACTCTTTGAGTCTGTACGTAAAAACATCTTATCTAACTAAATTTGGAATTCAGAATTCATAAGATATACCCAAATTTCATTATTAAGGAATTTAATTGATAAATGAGACTACATTAATCATAAATTAGTTAGCTTTCACCTTATTTTTTATAACGTTTCATTTTCCAAAATGTACTTTACGTTTTAATATATGATAAATAAATAAATAAATAAATATAAATAAATAATATAAATAAATATAAATATAAATAGCAGTTTTCTATACTTCTGACTGCTTGACTGAACTGATCGACATGTTTTAAACAGGTCCACGGAACGGCACCGGACATTGCTGGCCAAGACAAAGCAAATCCCACTGCACTGCTGCTGTCCGCGGTGATGATGCTTAAGTACATGAACTTGATGGACCACGCGAGGATCATCGAGCAGGCGGCGTACGAGACGATCAAGGAGGCGAAGTACTTGACGGGAGATCTCGGCGGCAATGCCAAGTGCAGCGAATATACCAACGAAATTTGCCGAAAGGTTGCTGCGCAGGCGAAGTAAGCTTTCGAGCGTCGCAAGAAACAACTGCCAAATATTCGTAGAATTGGTGCCCGCGGTCGCGTCGACTGCGTATCGCAGGCGACCGCGTTTTATCGACCGACTTGTTCACATTTAACGGCCTGACGCGCGGACGATCGCCGCCGACGATGAGAGCGACGCCGGCGGTAGCGCCCCCTACATGGATTCTGTTGTCTTGTCAAATTGTCGATTCGTCCGATGTTGAAGAACCGCGATCTGTTTAGTCGATAGTTAATTTTTAGCGAGCCGTTTTTTGTTCCCTTCCGTTCCGATCCCCGTAGGCATAACGAATCGACTTGTAAAAAGTGTCTTGTACGATAACGCACGTAGGCCGGTACCGTGTATCATAATTTACAGATAAAATAATCCCCGCGAATAAAGTTGTCCTCCTGTTTTTGAGTCACGATCTGGGGATCGACGTGTTGTGCAGTATTATGATTAATAAAATGTGTAACAATCAGACTGAATTGTATTTCTTACACCTGTCTTCTGTCTTTCTGATTAATATATTCTTTAAGTTGAATGATAAGAATTTCGCACGTTCGTTTTTAATGAGTTTTCTGTGTCATGAAGAAGATATTGTTATAATGGCTCTAAAAAAATATTACATTACACCAATTACATTATGATTGGTTTAAGTTTGTTTCCCTTCGGCCAAATTTATATACACTACTTGTACCAAGTATTTATTTTAAATGTAATTTTCAATTCGTTACAGTTGTAAAGTTTTTATCAATGTAGCAATATTTTATACATTGTACACAATATTATCTGACTCTGATAAGATATCAATTTGTTTTACAACTTTTGTCTGTGTCTAGATTTAAGTAGTTTCGTTTATTCACCTTACAGTTTGTCGCGTTTCATTTTTCAAAAAAAAAAAAAAAAAAAAAAGTCTTGCTCTTTTAACACTCCCAACAACCCAAAACAAATAAATTAGTAAATCCCGCGGATCCCCTCAAACTGAAAAAAAAAAGAACTATCACATTACTAGAGTGACGCATGTTCTCGTGAGCACGATCCTAACGTTCAACATTCCACGCTAACGCGTAACACGTTCCGTGTTGTCCGCACAGGTTTGCTTACAGATTCGTGAACAGTTCATAACGCTCGCTACAGCTGTGA